>JASDQU011179499.1:0-15956 GCA_032191745.1 Picea mariana | reverse complement strand
TATCTTTGTGTATATTGTATCTATTGGATGTATATTGGTCACTTGTAAACTTCTTAACATGTTATCATTTATATAATTCTAATCTTTGGGGTTTGGGTAGTTTGATTTGATTCAATTGTAATACTTGTTGTAATTGAACCACCCCAAAACTTAGTTGACCCCATAGCCCAACCTTAGGCACTAGTCTTTAGTTGACTTAGGGAACGGGCTGCCTCTCATTTTAACTTAGACTTGCACTTGCATTGCTGCTTGTCATATTAGGCTAGTTTTCCCCTTGGCCTATAATCAATTAAAACTAACTCCTAGAACATTGTAATTAAAATTAACTTAGTAACTAGGGACTACCCCCCTTGGCTTCCCTAGGAGTAAGCCTAGACGGAAGAAGTTCTTGTCAAGGTGACAGTGTGGGCAAAAACTTAGACATTGTGTCTCCGAGGGCACACTAAGTGAGCAGGACTTAGCTCACGTCTGCAAGTGTGCATAAGGGCGACAACACCCTCCATGGGCTCATAAGTCACAGGAATCATAGCAATGTCAATCACGTCTAATAATCAAATTACCCAAACATGTGCATCAAACCCCCCTTTACCCAAGCAAATGCTCAAAGACGTTATGAAGGTTAGCAAGCCAGGTTTGGAGAGAGTCTCAGAATGTCCTATTGGGCTAATCCTCCTCAAGTTTGGGGTGTTTCCTAGGTGAAGACCAATCTAGGTCATGTAAATGTATGAGATGGTGTAGGGAATGTTCAGGCAAGGGGTGCAGTGATAACAGGGAAATGTAGGTCTTACCTGTGGGTGCCTCTGTAGAGGGCGAGTTGCACCTTGTCATGGATGCCATTGTTTCCTAGCCCGTTCAATGTCTTTTATTCTTTGTCTTATTGTTTTTTCTTTTCAAGAGAATAGTTGGAGGACACTGTCCTGGCATGGTGACCAGTGGTGACAGCATTACCCACAAGCACTTCACGGAAATGAGAAGGCTGGCTCGTGATGAGACCCCCTTTCTCTTGACTATGCCACCAAGAGCCACTACCCTGGTTTGGTGACCAGATGGATGGCAGTGTCATACCGCTACATGCCCATGGACCTAATAGGTCGGCTCATGATGAGACCTCCTATCCACCAACTAGATCTTGAGTTTTATTTTATTTTACAGGTCCCCTTTTCTTGCTGAGAAGCCATTTATTGCTTTCTCAAGAATCCCTAGGTGAAGCATCTCAAGATTTCATTTTGGCTTTTAACTCTTGCCAGCTACTTTTACCCGCTGGGCCTTTAGCCCCTTTTTCCCACAAGGCAAGGTACAACCCTTACTAACTTGGCAAACCCAATGCCCAAACCAAGGTAGGGGAAAGATGAGAGGGACAATGATGAAAAGTGGTAAGTATGGAAGGAATGGACGATGACCTTTCATAGACCCACCCAGTGGCAACTCATCCCTAAGGGAACCAACTTACTAGGGCACTCTGTCATCCCCCTAGGTATAGACAAGTTAAAGAGCATAATTGCCAAGCAAACGTCGTGAAACAAAAGAGAGTTCAGTGCACATATTCAGATGCTTCGAAAATCAGAGTGACTCATACCATGATACCTAGACTCATTAACTCATGGAGCAAGACCCACTGCTACTTCAGAATCAGGTCGATGGGATGGATGTTGTTGTTGTTGATAGATAGGATGCACTGAAGAAAAGATGGGCCCTCCAGGGCCAAGCTCAAATCATATGGCTCTCGGTACTCCATGTCTAGGACATGTGGGCCTCGAGACATAATCTCCTTAATTATCCCTAGGATAGGGGATAACAGTGATGATTTTATCTCAGCATGGAGATATTATTCTCATGCCCTGGCATATGAACAATGTAATTGTATTATTGTTTAATAAAGAAAAGCCAAACCATCTGATTGAAGGGTGGAGCACTAGTACTGGCCATGATACCATGAGAGAGAATAGTGAGGGGGGCGAGAGAGGATTTATATGCTACAGATCCCAAGCCACCTTGCTGAATTATTTTGGGAATAACCAGTTATTTCCCCTTTCCTAAATTCAAAGCAAACAGTGAATGAAGGGGGTTGGTAGTTGAGCAGCCATCCACCCATAATTAATGGAAGTATGGAGGGCTGGTTGGGACTACAGAAGATTGTCAAGCAGGGTACAACAAGTACCCATCTCAATCCCCATGATTGACCCACGAGTTCCTTCTGACAGAAGGACGAGAAGAGAAGGTCGAGAACCTTCTTTGGGAAGAAAAGCCAGAGATGCACAGGGGGGCATACAAAAAAAGAGAGGCTCTTGAAACTTAGCCAGAGAGCAGATAGACTTGGAGCTCTCGCAGAGATTGGCAAGAACGTCAAATAGTGCTCTGAGCTGAGGGAGAAGGCATGAGCAGAACAGACAAAGAAACAGGGCAAGAGAACTATGAAACTCAGGTAGAGAAAACCCCAAAACCCAACCTAAGCATAGATGGCTGCAAATGTGATGCTTGTTGGGAAAGGTAGTGGCACTAAAAGGGGAGGGCACTGAGAGACTACAGGGGCAGTGAATAGACTCCCTTGTGAAATTGAAGCCAGCAGTGAAGGTATCTGAGAGATTTGTGAAGGCCCTGGGTTTGGTAGGAAAAGGGGTTTCTACCAGTGTTCGTTGTGAAGAAGAGTGGCCTTCACACTGTCAATTGTTTTAACAGACTAAACATTCCCCTAGTGGTATCATGGCCTAGCAAAGGGGTGGCCAGATTGCAGAGAGGACTACTACATATGAGCCTATGGTTGGGTGGAAAAGCGCTCACCCCCAGTTAGTTGGTTGGTTGATAATTGAGACAGATAAGTCTCCTTGTGTTTTCTTTTATGCTTTGTAAAATATGTAATTATACATCTCTGTACAATTGATGGAAATGAATAGTTTTGTGTAAAATATGTAAGGAAAGGGAATGAATGTATGCCTTGTATTTTCCTGTATGCCCAGTAATTTATCATTTGTTTATGGTTGCCTATGAATGGAAAACAGATCCATGAAATTGAGAAATGGAATGGATACATGAGGGTCCTCGAATGCACAGTGTTCTATTATATTGGTTATTTTTCCTCTGGGAGGTACTTACTAAGAATTTGGATCATCGGATTTCTCATATTCCTTCTAACACCATTGTTGTGCAGACTCTATGTAAGTGTCTCCATCGAGAAGTTCAGAGTTCTAAATATTGGAGGCAGAGCCACGTCCGCAGAGTGCCATGTCAGTCGAGCCACATTCGCAATTTACCTAAGGCAAGGCCACAGTGGAGGGTCTATTAAATTTGGCAACATCAGCAGTCATTCTCCAATGAGAGGCCATGTAGGGCACCTTGAGGCTAGCCAGGGAGATTTGGAGAATCAACCAGTCTTGTGAGGTATTATCAAAAGCCAGGGGGAATGTACAACCTCTACGAGTCAAACCAAAAGTCAAGACAAACGAAATGCTATATGATCTTGTGAGTCTAGCCAAAGCAAAGGAAGAAGTCTGGTAAGTCTAAGACAAAAGTCAAGATGCAAGTCTAATGCAAAAGTCAGGGGGAATTGTAATGTCCCCACTTTGGGACATCATTATATTACAGAGTGTTATGATGACCACAGTTGCCAGATGGAGGTTATAGCAAGTACAGGGGCTATTAAGGGGTATTCTAGGGTCCCACTTGCATTGCTCATCTTATTTCATCATCATGATCAATTCCGCACAGCTTGGATTTGGTTTCGTTGCATTCAAACGATTTCCGTGATTTTGAGTTATTTTGGGCTATATGTTAATTAAATTCACTAAGGAGGTCATATTGGTCATAATACTTGGAGGAAACTCTTAGAGTAATAGCTCATTGGAATCGGGAGGAATAGCACTATAGGATAGGATGATGAGAAGTGACTTTCAGTGGCAGGGAAGCCACAAGGAGGGATAAACTACTTTTTAGAGGTAAAATGGTTAATTAATTAATTAAAGTGATTTAATTAATTAATTAATTATTAAATAAAGTAAAAGTCACTTTGGAGAGACAAGGTGAGCAGGGAGGATAAAAGAGAGATAGGGGCCTCTATTCTCTCATTATGTTGTTTATCATTTGATATCTGGCTTCTTGCTAGTGAGCCCATGCACTTGGGGGTTTTGAGGGTTTTGACTTAACAAACCCTAGAGATCAACTCGGTGGTGAAAGATCCCACCTATCTTGATCCAAGCTTGGTCACGGAGGTGGAAGATTCCTCCCTCACCATTCTACATCAGATCTACTCAGCTTCAGAGGGGTTCTACATCAGCCACAGGTTCAAAGAGAGTTAGGGCGCAGGTTGCAGCTTCAGGAGGGTTTCCAGCAGGAGGGTGCACCATCTTGAGTAGAAGAGCTCGTTCCAGACATAGGAGAAGGATTCGGAGCAAACAGACTTCTAGGTATTATTCATATGGCCTAGAGCGCCTTTTCTATCCTATTCCAGAGGAGGTTTCTCTGTTATCTTATTTATTGGAGCTCAGTGCATGTTCAGAGAGAGGAGGGTGCACCACTGACTGAGGATCTAGTCATTTGGAGGGTTAGATCTCTATCATTTAGCCCGAGACTCTACCAGGGGGTTTCCAGTGGCCCGATCTACAGTTTGGTATCTTTTCTAGAGGGTTTGGAGGCCATCTTCATAGAGGTCGAATTCTTGGGCCTTCAGTCATCCAGGAGGGCGCAAGCCAACTAGGGGTTTGTCTATTTGGAGGGTCATACCTTCACCATTCGGCCTGAGACTTCATCGGTGGTTTAGCCTTGGCACGATCTATACTTCCAGCCATTTTTGGAGTGTTTGGAGGCCACTAGCAGCTAGGCCAAATTGTTGGGTGTATTCAGCTTTCCAGCAAGGCGCAGCTTATCCAGTTTGGGGTTTAGCACTTCAAAGGGCAGAGATCTCATCTTGTTATTCATCTATTGTAGCCATGTGGCCTTTCGAGGCTTGTATCTTCTCTTCTTGATCTTGCTTGAGGGTTATCTTCATCTTGCTACTAGCTCTTAGCTATATTGTACCAGATCTACAAATCCATTGTATCAGGGTCTTCTTCTATTATGAATAATATCATATCTGAAGTATTTTGGGTTATCTATTGTATTGTTGATCTTGCATCTTGTTGAGGTATGTTCCATTGTTATATCTATGTTGATTATTGCTGCAAACACACATAACAACCATCAGTATAAACCCTAGCGCAACTCATAAGACTTAAACTGCAAAGTGTTTGACGAAATACCACAACCAAAAAACGTTTAAAAATCACATGAAAAAGGCAATGTTCTTGGCATCTTGGCTTGGGGACATTACAGTGGTATCAGAGCCTTGATCCTCCCAGCCAGTGGGGATTAGCGCATGCAGGAATACAGTAGAGATGGAGTCTATAGACTTCACTAGAGAGGCGGTATGTTGTGAAAGGGAATATCACACCCTTAGTGAGAGATTTAAGGCTCAAGTTACACTCCTACAGTTTATATCCATGAAAAAACCTAGGTGGAACAAAGATGAGATTACATATTGGGCCAGCATAGTAGAGGGAAACAGAGCCAGAGCAGCTAGATGGAGGGAAGCACATATTAACCCTACACCCATTAGGAGCAGGCAACGTTGCTACAGTTGCAAGGTACCTTGGGAACTAGATCATAGATGTAGGAGTAGAGGTAAGAAACACATTGTTGAGGTGCACTATGACAGTGAGGATGAGGAGATGCACGGGGATGCAACCATAGACTCATATTTAGAGCAATTCGAGGAGGATAGTGACTCTTGCACACTTGGGGAGGATAGTGACCCTTGCATATTGGATGGACAGGATGATAGCACCTGTGCTTCAGCAGTCATATCACATAGTGTCGATGACCTTACACTTCAGCAGAGTGGTGACACTAGTGGGGATTCACACGTGTTAGCACCTAGACCTGATGAGCTTCCTATGATGACCGTGACACATTTGTCATATTTTCAAACACCCATGATAGCCACGACACATGAGGATATCAATGGCATTTCAGATATGATGGAGGATCCTTGTGTGAGGGATGCACACCAGGGACATATGGATCCACAGACCCAGGAGGAGAGACATGACGTGCAGGCAGTTGACCTTACACATACATATCAGTATGAGGAGAGTGAGTCACTTCTTTTGGAGACTCCATTGCTTGATCACGTTGGGGAGACTGACAGTTTGATGGGACACTTATTTCCAGGACATGTCGGCAGTGATATGGATGCACTCCTTATTGGTCGGGATAGCCATAGCACGTGTCTGGACACATTGGTATGGGATCTAGGCACAGATGATAGTAGCAGGGTGAGTGCACAGGAGGATACAGCTGCTCAAACAGGATACAGTATGATTCAAGGAGAGCTAGCAGTTGGTGATGATGTGCAGTCGCATACAAGAGGACCCAATAGCACAGTGGACAGGGGGCAATTCAGTGCCTTATCTTTTGCAATGAGTGTTGTTGGGGATTCTAGGGTTGACACTAGCAGTGAAGGGCATTAGGTAGCACCTCAACATAACTGTGATCAGGAGTCACACTACTTGGCAGGGCAATTGAGAGTCGGTGAGGACATGATCATAGCAGCCACTAGGCACATTGATGACACACATGCATTGGTGGTCAATTGTTGTTGGAGGGCATCGATGGCACATGGTAGTTCAGATGGGGGATTTGCCATAGATGACTTTCATACTCTCAGGGAGAGAGTGTCTGTGATGAGGACCGACTACCAGCAGTTGTTGATGGACAGAGACTATCTATTGTGGGTTGGCGAGATGTATCACAGGGCCCTCAGGGAGCAGGAGTGGGAGGTGGACACACTCACTCATGAGTTGGAGAGAACACAAGGATTCTTGAGAGGCACACAGACAGCCCTTCAAGAAGCAAAGTCCAAATCAGAGGAGATTCGACAGAGATCCACTACATCTATCTTAGTAGAGAGTCAGATATATCCTTCAGTCACATTGCTAGGAGATGTTGGTGGTTTAGCAAAGGAGCACCAATTGGTGGAGGAGCATGAGGAGTACCCAGGATCACTGATGAGTATGGAGAGTTATGATCGAGAGGCGCAAGAGCTACCCTCCACGAGGATCTTTGAGACAGTCGAGCACTCACATACGCATGGGGACTCCAAAGCTAGGGACAGTTTTGAGGACACTTCCATTGGTGTCCCAAGAGTGGTTGACCTTCATGTAGAGGTTGACCCAGTAGTACATACAAGATCAATGTTGCGGCAGGAGTATACAAGAGATTACATGAGTATGCAGGAGCATGCAGTGGTGAGTGACAGTTCACAGAGACATGCCGAGATGTGCAGTGGGAATCAAGTGGACGCATCGGATTGCAGGGAGGAGACACACTTAGTAGAGCATGGAGATTCCTCTCCCTTGCAGCCGTGGATAGATCTGGGAGATCACCTTCACAGTATCAGCAGTTGCATGAGCGATGATGGATGGAGTGGTTAACCGACAGTTTGAGTGGTTACCCCTGGTTGTACCTGTTGATTGGGGGTCAGTGATGACTACAGGCGAGTATTTACCATGGGTACTAGTGGACGAGCTTTTGGTTGAATCCTTGGGATTGACCAAAGTATATGAGACTTTCCAATCCTACAGTCAGCTACGGATGTTTCTATTAGCCTTTCTCGACACTTTCATCATTGACAGCGGCATGGGGGGAGATAGACAGTGGCAGAGGACACGGAGAGTTGTTAGGCGGAGACCACCTAACAAGAGTGCTTTTACGACATACAGCAGGATAGGAGTGGATCATCATAGGCAGATAGTTGAGACTTTGTGCGTGATGGTGAGTATCTTAGGCCATGGTATAGCAAATATCTCAGAGGGCGACATAGATACAGATTCTCATGGGGATGAGCATGGAGGGCTTCCGACAGTGATCAGTATGACATAGGAGCAGTTAGTGGGAATTGGAATTGATAAACTTCCAAGTTTTCCATGGGATCTGGGAGTCCATTTGGTTAGTAGGTTGTTTCACCTCATGATGGCCCAGGTTGCGCCAGAGAGCCACATACTCCACTCTGGGTTGGTTTTGAGAGGGCTTGCAGGGGGGGCTTGTCCCATGGAGCGAGATAATTTCTCCTTTTTGATACTCATGATAGAGTATGGAGATGGTTGGGCAAATGTTACTCCCACAGAGGTACTTTTACCGATACATCCTCTGGACAGCAGGACCAGTTCCCACGGGTATTCCAGTTTGAGGATCCAAGAGTGGGGGATCCAGTATGTATATGGTGAGCAGACAATCATGATCAGAGTAGTGCAGCGCCAGCATGGTGATATTTGGCAGAGACTAGCATGGGACCCGGGGATTACAGGGCTGAGCATTTCATTCGTTGATGGAGGCGAGTGGACCCTTGTAGGGTAAAGTTATTTAGACTTTCCATTGAGCTTCAATATTGAGGAGAACACGTCACTTGAGGGTGATTCGTGGAGTTCTTGCAGTACCTCACTATGGCAGCAGCATGTACAGTTGGTGGAGACCGCGTTGGTCTTGGTATGGACTTGGAGGTTGGACTCATTCCGGGTTGAGGCCATGTGTCATGTGCAGGTGACTCATGGTGCTGATATGTTACAGGATTATGCTTCATAGGGTATTGCAGTTCACGTCCTGATATGGGACCCAGGGGATGGAGTGCATGATGGTTCATCTTTGGATGGAGCCTACTTTATGTATCACAGGTGGACATGGGACCACGGTATTATATATGGATTGATTCGATTATTGCTCGAGGACAAGCAATATTCTAGCAGGGAGGACTGTAATGTCCCCACTTTGGGACATCATTATATTACAGAGTGTTATGATGACCAGAGTTGCCAGATGGAGGTTATAGCAAGTACAAAGGCTATTGAGGGGTATTTTGGGGTCCGTCTTGCATCGCTCATCTTATTTCATCATCATGATCCATTCCGCACAGCTTGGATTTGGTTTCATTGCATTCAAACGATTTTCGTGATTTTGAGTTATTTTGGGCTATATGTTAATTAAATTCACTAAGGAGGTCATATTGGGCATAATACTTGGAGGAACCTCTTAGTGTAATAGCTCATTTGAATCGAGAGGAATAGCACTACAAGATAGGATGATGAGAAGTGAATTTCAGTGGCAGGGAAGCCACAAGGAGGGATAAACTACTTTTTAGAGGTAAAATAGTTAATTAATTAATTAAAGTGATTTAATTAATTAATTAATAATTAAATAAAGTAAAAGTCACTTTGGAGAGACAAGGTGAGCAGGAAGGATAAAAGAGAGATAGGGGCCTCTATTCTCTCATTATGTTGTTTATCATTTGATATTTGGCTTCTTGCTAGTGAGCCCATGCACTTGGGGGTTTTGAGGGTTTTGACTTAACAAACCCTAGAGATCAACTCGATGGTGAAAGATCCCACCTATCTTGATCCAAGCTTGGTCACGGAGGTGGAAGATTCCTCCCTCACCATTCTACATCAGATCTACTCAGCTTCAGAGGGGTTCTACATCAGCCATAGGTTCAGAGAGAGTTAGGGCACAGCTTCAGGAGGGTTTCCAACAAGAGGGCGCACCATCTTGAGGAGAAGAGCTCATTCCAGACATAGGAGAAGGATTGCGAGCAAACGGACTTCTGGGTATTATTCATATGGCCTAGGGTGCCTTTTCTATCCTGTTCCAGAGGAGGTTTCTCTGTTATCTTATTTATTGGAGCTCAGTGCATGTTCAGAGAGAGGAGGGCGCACCATTAACTGAGGATCCAGTTATTTGGAGGGTTAGATCTCTATCATTCAGCCCGAGACTCTACCAAGGGGTTTCCAGTGCCCCGATCTACAGTTTGGTATCTTTTCTAGAAGGTTTGGAGGCCATCTTCATAGAGGCCGAATTCTTGGGCCTTCAATCATCCAGGAGGGTGCAAGCCAACTAGGGGTTTGTCTATTTGGAGGGTCATACCTTCATCGTTCGGCCTAAGACTTCACCAGTGGTTTAGCCTTGGCCCGATCTATACTTCCAACCATTTTCGGAGTGTTTGGAGGCCTCTAGCAGCTAGGCCGAATTGTTGGGTGTATTCAGCTTTCCAGCAGGGCGCAGCTTATCCAGTTTGGGGTTTAGCACTTCAGAGGGCAAAGATCTCATCTTGTTATTCATTTATTATAGCCGTGTGGCCTTTGGAGGCTTGTATCTTCTCTTTTTTATCTTGCTTTGAGGGTTATCTTCATTTTGCTACTAGCTCTTAGATATATTGTACCAGATCTACACATCCATTGTATCAGGGTCTTCTTCTATTATGAATAATATCAGATCTAAGGTATTTTGGGTTATCTCTTGTATTGTTGATCTTGCATCTTGTTGAGGTATGTTCCATTGCTATATCTATGTTGATTATTGTTGCAAACACACATAACAACCATCAGTATAAACCCTAGCTCAACTCATAAGACTTAAACTGCAAAGTGTTTGACGAAATTACACAACCAGAAAACGTTTAAAAATCACATGAAAAACGCAATGTTCTTGGCATCTTGGCTTGGGGACATTACAGGAATGTACAACCTCTCTGAGCACAGGCACTCTAGTGCAAAAGTCAGGGGAACATACAACCTCTGTGAGCATAAACAGACTAGTGCAAAAGTCAAGGGGAACGTACAAGTTTACAACCTCTAGGAGCCTAGTCAAGCCTTGTGAGCCATGAGCAAAAGTCAAGGCATCTAGCAAAAGTTAGGTTGAATGTACAATTCCTATGAGCTAGAAACAAACAATCTTCCTTATGCAAATAATGTAAATGCATTGATCTAGTGCGTTGGCACGTGTAACATTATCCACCATGAAAAGAAATTCAAGTTGCCTAACTCAGTTGTAAAAGTCGATTTTCATGTTTAGTTTAAGTTGTCAAACTCAAGTTGTATGTTGCATGTCGCATGTTGCATGTCGCATGTCGCATGTTGCATGTTTGCATTTTGCATGTTGCATGTTGCATGTCGGAGTTACATGCATGGCATGTTGCATGTTGAGTTGTGCATGTCAAGTTGCATGCATGCATGTCAAGTTGTCATGCAAAGTCGAGTCACAAGTCAAGTTTATAATTTGAGTTGAGTTGTAAAGTCTAGTTGTATAAACATGCAGACTCTTACTAATTAAAGTCCACTCTTCTCTCCTTCCAACGCCTTTATATACAGAGTTTGACCCCTCCTCTACACACAATTGCTATGCAGCGCAAGAGTGAAGGAAAGGGGTCTATCTACAGGTGATTGAGAGTGGGCAGCAAGCATATGAGTCTATTGTATACTATAATGTTCCCAAGCATATGAGTCTTTATGAAGTTGTGATTAGGGTTTATATATTTGATTATCAAAGCATGTGGACATAGATCTGAAGATGCATCATAAAGAAATACAAGATATAATAAGAGACACCAGATAGAAGCAAATAACAGATCTGACCTTTATTTAGATAATATAGAGAATCTGGTACAATAGATCTGCAGGTCTAGAAGAATATCAAAGAAAGCCTCTAGCTGGAATAACAACTGCTACAAAATGCTCAAGACTGAAGATACAAGCCTCCCAAGGCTAGATAATAAGTTGAAGATCAATACAAGACTAACTTCTTTCCCTCCAAGGTCCAAGTCCAAACCCCCCTGGCCGAAGTTGTGCCCTCCTAGCTAGCTAAAGAAACCCAATAATTCAGCCCTGTTGTTGGAAGCCTCCAAATGCCCTGGAACTGTATGGAATGGTAGATCGGGGCAAGACAAACCCCCTGTTGAAGTCTCAAACTGAAATGTATAGATCTGCTCCTCAAATGATTGAAACCCCAAACTGAACTGTGCCCTCCTGAAGACTGCAGAGACCCAATAATTCGGCCTCCTGGCTAGGAGCCTCCAAATGCTATGTAACTGGCTAGAAATGTAGATAGGGCCTAGACAAACCCCCTGGTGAAGTCTCTGGCTGAAAGATGAAGATCTGCTCCTCCAAACTGACTAGATCGCTTTCCACAGTGCACCCTCCTTCTCTCCAACTCTTGCCAAGCTCCAGAAAATCAAATGGCAAGTAAACCTCTCTCCAAATATGCTAGGAATGATGGTTGAGGCCCTAAAGAGAATACCCAGATGACCAATAGTCCAAAAACCTCCCCTATCTCCTGGATCGAATCTTTCTTCCTTCAATGGTGCACCCCCCTTGCTGAAAACCCCTAAGGTTACGTCCCATTTCTTCCTCGAATGATTGTTGGTACCTGTAGTTGTTGTAGAATGGTGTGGGTGGAATATTGCATCCCCAAGATCAAGCTTGGATCAAGTGAGGTGGGATCTTTCACCACCGAGTTGATCTCTAGGGTTTGTATTCTCAAAACCCTCAAAACTATTTGTGCTCAAGAGCCCAAAAGCAAAATGCAATAATAATCCAAAAGGTGAATGAGAAGTGTGCCCTTCCTTTCTTTTATACCCCTAGGGTTAACTCCTAGCTTTCCCTCACATGCTCTTTTCTTTTCCTTAGTTACCTTTTCTTCTCAAAGTCAACTCAATAATATAACGTTGTGCTTAGGTGATGGCTTTATGCTGACTTTCTCCCCATAATGCATGAGATTATAGTCTAGTGGGGACAACTAGACTACTGAGTCTCTCCAACCCTCTTCATCAAGAGGTGGGGGACATTACATATACACAATGAGCAAGGACAGTGAATAAGTGTTGTTTATATCAGCAGCAAGGATAGCGAATAAGTGTTGTTCATATCAACAGCAAGGACAGCGAATAAGTGTTGTTTATATCAGCAGCAAAGGCAGTGAAATATAGTTTACTGTGTAAAAGTACAACAAAGGATTTTTGCTAGTACAGTCAGGTTTATAACAACAGCAAATCAGTTGTTGTTTGTTGGTCATACAGTCAAGTATTTTCATGGTGGATTATTGTACAAGATCTTACATATTATTTGCAAATTAAAGGAAGATTGTTTGTTGGAGTTTTCTCTCCTTTTGGGTTTCTCCAGGGTAAAATCTTGTGCATGTGTGAGATTCTATTTGAGTACATCTTTTACTTTTGTTCATCATTTCGAGTATCCAATTTGTTGGTTAATAAATCAATTTTTGTTTAAAGCATTGAAGAAACTAAAGAAATAATCCGCATATTAAATCAAGCTCAATAATTTCACATGGTATCAGAGCTAAGGGTGTGAAAGAGCTTGTTGAAGTGCAGGAACAAGGTACACACAGATCCAAGAGAGCTTGATCAGTTTCCAACGTAAATTCCATGGCATCCTCCATTTCTGTTAGGGTCGGGGATAGGCTTGAAGGAGCTCCCAACTTCAATGTGTGGAAGCTCAGGATAATGAATATCTTGCAGGAGCATGATCTTGAGTAGTATGTGACCTCAGTAATGGAGGAACCCACCACTAATACAGGAAGAGCGGCCTTCAGGAAGAGTCAAGCTAAGGCCAAGTGAATTATCTTTGACTCAGTCAAAGACAGTATAATGCCAGCAATGACTTCGTTAATGACTACCAAGGAATGTATGGATACCTTGATAAATTTGTATGAGAAAAAGGCACCAAGTCAGAAGAGGACACTTACGCACAAGCTTAAGTATTTGAAGATGGAGAAAGGTGAATCAGTGGCATCTTTTTGTTCCAGGATAGCCCAGATCAGAGATCAGCTCTTGGTCACAGGTTTCACAATGGATGATGATGACTTAGTTCAGGCCATATTTGATGGTCTTCCTTCTTCATGGGAGACTTTCTTATCCAATGTGAGTGGGAGAGAGATTCAACCCACATTTGAGAGGTTATGGCATGATTGTCTCCAAGAGGAGAGTCGCACTGCAAATAGGAGTGAGCCATCCAAAGAAGAGCATTCGATATTAGCATCAAGATTCAAGGGAAAGAAGAAAGTCACTTTCAAAAAAGGCTCTTAGAAGAAGATAAATACAAAAGGTACATTCAAAGGCAAGAATATTGATACATCTAAGGTTAAATGCTTTAATTGCAATAAGTTGGGTCACTTTGCTAGAGACTGTTGGTATAGGAAGAAAAATCCAAGGAAAGGGAAACATCATGCCTCAACTGTTGAGGATGATGAATCCAAAAGTAATCAGAAAAGTCCTTCTAATGAAAGAGAAAATAGAAAAGAATATTACTTGGTTTCTACTTTATCCATTACAGTTATCACCGTGCCGAAAACTTGGTTAGTAGACAGTGGTATATCAAAGCACATGACAGGGTACATGGAGATCCTTTCAGGTTTCAAGATGAAATCCTTTGCATAGCAAGTTGAGCTTGGAGATGACAAATGTTACAAGATAGAGGGAGTAGGCTCTATATCCTTCATATTGGAATCTGGAGCTATGCTTCATGTTGATGAAGTATTATATGTGCCAGGGATCAAGAAGAATCTATTATCAGTTGCAACCCTTGAGGACAAGGGATATTGGGTGATCTTCAAGGACAGGAAGGCACTTCTATGGGCTAAAGGTAGCCACCTAAGTATAGCAGAACCTATTGGGACTTGCAGAGGAGGACTATATGTTGTGACAGAACAGTTAGTTCAGGCATTAGCTCATGATGCGACTAGCTCGAGCGAGTTGTGGCATAGAAGGCTTGGACATCTTCATTACAAAGCACTTCCAGATCTGCAGAATATGGTATGTGGCATGCCCTCTATTTTTTTTAGTATAAATGAAATTTGTAAAGGATGCACGCTTGGTAAAAATATAAGGAAATCATTTCCAAGCAGTGACAGTAGATCTCAAGGCATCTTAGATCTGGTTCATTCTGATGTGTGTGGTCCCATGTCATCTCCCTCTCTTAGTGGTTGCTTGTATTATGTCATTTTTGTTGAAATATTGTAACTGCAAAAAGTATTCTATTTATTATTGAGTTATTATTCATTAGATCAATCCCCTTTTGTGGATTGATCATGTCAGGCATTGTAATTGACCAAATCCCCTTTTGTGGATTGGTCAAACCCTAACTATATTATGCTAATCAAGAAGTTGGCCCCCGAGCCTAATTAAAGTGGTTTTAACCACTAAGAAGAGAAGTCGGCCCTGCCCAATGAAGAGACACCTTTCCAGCGCATGCCACCTAGTATAAATAAAGGAGGCTAGCGCCTCATTTGATCACTCACTCATTCACTCATCAAGTGCCACCTAGTATAAATAAAGAAGGCTAGCGCCTCATTTGATCACTCATCAAGTGTGCAAGTTTGGTAGCTGCAATTGGGAGAAGAAGGAAGAGAAAGGCGCATTGCTCAATGTTGGATATTCTCTAGTGTTCGGGTTTATTGTCTTGACATTGTATTGGCTATCTATATTAAGGAAGTTTTTGTTGGGTTTTCTCCCCCATGAGGGTTTCCCAGGATAAATTCTATGTATCTTGTGATTGAGTTTCACTTAGTGATCCTACCTATGCTATTGTTATCTAGTAAATTGAAAATAAACCTAATAATAGCTCAAAACTTAACATGGTTTCAAAGCTAAGCTGAAGAGAGCACCTTTCACCGGATAAGCAAAAACGTCACTCTTGTCATACAAGAAAATTAGGGTTTTTTATTGAAGAGGAATTTCAGCCTAAAACTCATCAAGGAAGTGCGTCCTAGCCTAGCGAACTCTTTGGCAACCTCAACGCACTTTTCTAGTGGACAGAACTCCCGGAAAGTGAAACCCTAGTTTTCACTGGTACTAGAAAACCAAGAAACCAGAACCAGTACCAGAAGTACCAATCCAGATTTCCACGGGACCAGTTTGAAGGGGTTAATTTTGGATTTTCTTAAATATGACTGCACCAAGCTACTCGCCTTATGTTGAAATTATCTGAGGTCTTATGAGGCTGCCAACTAAGGTCTGTCCTTGACCTTAGGATGGCTCTAAGTTTCAACTGTTTGCTGTCCCGTTTCTGCTGTTTTAGGACAGCAAGCTGTCATGTACTTGCTGCTCAATGTTTTATAGGTTAAGTGCTCATTTAAGGTGCCCTTGCAAGTGTTTT
>JASDQU011179498.1:30726-45419 GCA_032191745.1 Picea mariana | reverse complement strand
CATTTGCCTCTTCAACTATTGATAGATGAATTCAACCTCTTTCTACAAGAATTTAAGACGCTATTTGATCCATAGTTAAACATGGCAACTTGGGTGTTGACGTCATGTTCTTGTTTAATATTGTGCATATATTACAACTTCTTGTATTTGAGAATATCCTTGCATATAAAAATGTTACGTCATATATTTTTTTTCTATTACTTATGGGTTTGAGAAAAATTTGTGAGCCAAAAAACACCCTACAAATTGGAAAATGGTTTACATTTGGACCACAAATAATTTATTAAGATATATTAATATGAATACTATTCGAATAAATATAAACAAATTATCTTTAAACTTGGAACTGACTTTGTCGACCTCCAAATATATTACATAGCTGAGACTAAATGTCCGTTTCTCTCTTTCTTTTTTATCCTATATACTTACCCGTTTTTCCCTTGTCTTCTTCCCCTCTATTGTCCCTTTCTGGTTCTATACTTAGTCGCATTTCTATGACCACGGGTTCCTGGGTTGGCAGATGCCCATCTCCATCTATATCGTCACATCATGAGCTCGAACGACCGCTGTCCCTTTCAATACTTATCCAATTATCTAACCGCGGGGTCCCGGGTTAGCGTTATCGAACTCTTATGCCCTGTGTTCCGTCATATACATCTTGCACCCAAAACTTTTGTGATCTACAATTTGACCCCAGACTGCTCTAACTCACAAGCTTCACTATACTTGGGTTCAAAAAGTTTCAAACCATTTATCACTCCCTTCCATCCCTGCCACATTTGTGCCCTTCCCAATGCATAATCATTATGCTTTTACTAGTGACAACTCACCACACAGGTTCAAAAAAATTGGCATTAATAAACGAACAATAGATGTTGTTGTGTGAGATACTTACCCATTTTTCCCTTTTCTTGTTCCCCTCTAGTATCCCTTTCTGGTTCTATACTTAGTCACCTTTCTATGATCGCAGGTTCCTGGGTTGGCGGACTGACAGATCCTCATCTCCATCTATATCCTCACATCACGAGTCCGATCGACGACCGTTCCTTTCCATACTTAGCCAATTTTATGGTCGCGGTTTCTGGGTTTGACGCTATCGAACTCTCATGGTGCTTGTTCTATGACATACATCTTGCACCCAAAACTTTTGTGATCTACAATTCCACCCCGGACTCCTCGAACTCGCAAGCTTCACTCTACCCGGGTTCACAAAAGTTTCAAAGAATCTATCGCTGCCTTCCATCCCCACCACCTTTTCTCCCTTCCCAATGCACATTAATTATGCTTTTACTAGTGACAAATCAACACACTAGTATGAAACAATTGGCATTAACAAGAAAAAAACTCGAGGACATCTCCCATTAAAATGAATTAAACCACTATTTACGGGAGTCCGACCAACCGTCATTCCTTTCCATAATTATCCAATTTTATGGCCATCGGTTCCCGTGTTGGCACTATCGAACTGTCATTCCCTGTGTTCTATGATATACATCTTGCACCCAAAAAATTTGTGATCTACAATTCCACCTCGGGCTGCTCCAACTCGCAACCTTCACTCTACCCGATTCACAAAAATTTTCAAAGCATTTATCGCTCCCTTTCGTCCCCGCCACATTCGCGCCCTTCCCAATGCACATTAATTATGCTTTGATTAGTAACAACTCACCACATAGGTTCGAAAAGATTGACATGAATAAGCGAAAACCTCGAGGACATCTCCTATTAAAACACATTAAACCACAATTTACGCGAGATTATATTATCATATATCTTCTTCACATGTTACATTTCATATTACTTTATGGGAAGATTCCATTTCATATTAATTACTTTATTCCTGCCATGTATTTCTGGGTAGATTATTTTACAATAATTGTAAATTAAGATATAAGTTATATCTAAAATTAGTATACAATGAAATTTCAATATAGGTTCTAATATTTAAAAAAAAATTATCATTTCACTTCTAAAAAACAATTGAACATAACTTTTTAATGTTTAATTTTTTTCTTTAATTCTCATTTAATTTTACACATTTCAACTCTCATTTGCTTATTGTTAAAGATCTATTCTAATTTCCCTTTACTTACCATATTGTTAATTTCTGATTTTTTAACAATATTCCTCGTCTCTCCCGGCCATATTCCAATAATCATCATCATCAATAATTATAAGGTGCCAAATATCACCTCCATTTCCAAATCTACTTGGCAGGGACCAAGCTACCACACAACACAATCTACGACCCACTACGCAACACAATCTACGAAATCGACCTCCCTATTATTGACCGCTTCCCCATTCCATACGTAGCCACTTTTTCGATGACGGATTCCTGGGAAAGCAGGCTCTAGATTTCACTTCCATTGTTTTGTGACCTATAAACAACACCCAAAACTCCATGATATACAAAGCGACTGCCCAACTCCCACATCATCCCCTCTTCCATGTTACACATTTTGCACTCAAAATTTACGAGCCATGCAATTTGACCATCGGGGCCTCGCGTCTCTTGGGGAAACCTTGTCACCCTTGTCACCCTTTTTTGGATCCTCAGGTTGGTGGGTTCATGAAATCTCCAATTCCTAGTAATTGTTTCCTGTGCTTGCCACCTTCGTACTTCTTTCCAAATATGAAACAACTAAGGTTTAATGCTAACAGTTCATCATTCAAAAACTGTAAAGATTGTCATTAATAAGCAAAAGACTCGAGGAGACAGACACATTGACTATCCCTATACAACTTGTCTAGAAACATGTAGAAAATATCTTGCCAGGTAATGGGATATCTATTAAAAATTTCAATATATTAGCGAAAACGAGTCTGACCCACCATTTCCCTATTCCATAGTTGGCCACTTTTTCAATTGCGGGTTCCAAAACAGGCGGGCTCAAGATTGTGTTTCCAATGTTCTGCGACTTGTAAACAATACCCAGAGTTCTACGATATACAATTGATCGTTGGACTGCCCGATCATGCCCTCTTTCATGTTATGCGTTTTGCACTCAAAACTTCCGAGACATATAATTTGACCGTCAGGCCCTCACCTCTGTTGGTTATACCTTGTAACCTTATTTTGAAGCCCGACCGACCACTTTCGATAATTAGCCATTCCTTAATTGTTGTTCCCCATCCCCACCACCTTTGTACTTCTTTCTAAATATGCAATTGGTAAGATTTAATGCTAACAAGTCGTCATACAGGAACCATACAGATTTTCCATTAATGAGCAAAAGGATCGAGGAGATCTCCCAGACTTCCGTGATATACCAATTGAGTGTCGAACTCCCACATCATCCCCTCTTCCGTGTTACACATTTTGCACTCAAAAGTGACGAGACATACAATTTGACTGTTGGGGCGTCACATCTCCTAGGGAACCCTTGTCATCCTAGTTTGAAGCATGTCTGACCGCTTTCCATACTTGTCCATTTCTTGGAATCTCTTTCGCGGATCCTCGAGTTGGCGGGTTCACGAAATCTCCAATTCCTAGTCACTATTTCTTGTGCCTGCCACCTTCACACTTCTTTCCAAGTATGCAACAACTAAGGTTTAATGCTAATAGTTCATCATGAAAAAACCATAAAGATTGTCATTAATAAGAAAAAGGATCGACGAGACAGTCAAATTGACTATTGGTACACAACTTGTCCAGAAACATGCAAAAAAGATCTTGCCATGTAATGGGATATCTATTACAAATTTCAATATATTAGCGAAAATGAGTCCGACCCACCGTTTCTCTATTCCATAGTTGGCCACTTTTTCAATTGCAGGTTCCTGGACAGGCGGGCGCAAGATTACATTTTCAATGTTCAGCGACTTGCAAACAGTACCCGGAGTTCCACTATATACAAATTGACCGTTGGGCTGCTCGATCATGCCCTCTTCCGTGTTACGCATTTTTCACTCAAAACTTCTGAGACATACAATTTGACTGTTGGGCCCTCACCTTTGCTGGTTATACCTTGTAACCTTATTTTGAAGCCCGACCGACTGCTTTCGATAATTATCCATTCCCTAATTGTTGTTCCCCATTCCCGCCAACTTCGTACTTTTTTCTGAATACGCAATTAGTAAGCTTTAATGCTAACAAGTCGTCATGCAGGAACCGTAAATATCATCATTAATGAGTGAAAGGCTCGAGGAGATCTCCCAGACTTCTGCGATATACAAATCGACTGTCAGACTCCCACATCAGCCCCTCTTTCGTGTTACACATTTTGCACTCAAAAGTTACGAGACGCACAATTTGACCGTCGGGGCATCATGTCTCCTGGGGAACCCTTGCCACCCTATTTTAAAGCTTGGTCGATCGCTTTCCATACTTTCCCATTTCTTGGAATCTCTTTCATGGATACTCGGGTTGGCGGGTTCACGAAATCTCCAATTCCTAGTCACTATTTCCTGTGCCCGCCACCTTCGCACTTCTTTCCAAGTATGAAACAAATAAGGTTTAATGCTAACAGTTCATCATGCAACAACCATAAATATCGTCATTAATAAGCAAAAGGCTCGATGAGACAGTCACATTGACTATCACTACACAACTTGTCCAGAAACATGCAGAAAAGATCTTGCCAGGTAATGGGATATCTATTACAAATTTCATTATATTAGTGAAAATGAGCCTAGCCTACCATTTACCTATTCCATACTTAGCCACTTTTTCGATTGCGGGTTCCCAGACAGGTGGCCTCACGATTACGCTTCCAATGTTCCATGACCTGCAAACTATACCCGGAGTTCCGCGATATACAAATTGACCACTCGAATGCCCCATCATGCCCTCTTCTGTGTTATGTGTTTTTCACTCAAAACTTTCAAGACATACAATTTAACTGTCAGCCCCTCACCTCTTCTGGTTATACCTTGTAACCCTATTTTGAATCCCGATCGACCGCTTTCGATAATTAGCCATTCCTTAATTGCTCTTCCCCATCCCTGCCACCTTCGTACTTCTTTCTAAATATGCAATTAGTAAGCTTTAATACTAACAACTCGTCATACAGGAACCATCAATATTGTCATTAATGAGCGGAACGCTTGAGGAGATCTCCCATTAATATGCATTAAACCGAGATCTATGGAGGGTTATATTATCCCTTCTGATTGTTCATCTCAAACAACATGGAATGTCTTTCGCAGGTCATCACGTTGGCGGGTTCACGAAATCTCCAATACTTAATTTCTCTTCACCGTACCCGCCACCTTCGCACTTCTAAGTATGCAATTACTAGTTTTTAATGCTAATAGCTCATCATGCAACAACCATCGAGATTGTCATTAATGAGTGAAAGGATCGAGGAGATCTCACATTCACATGCATTGGACCAAGATTTGCAGAGGGTTATATTATCCCTTCCAACTATTCATTTCAAACATCGTCTGGAGCAAACAGACGTTCTCGTAAACTTATGGCAGTAGCTCGACAATAGTTCTGTGGAGATACAATGAATATCTTCGGGCCTCAGGACCAGAACTTCCAGTGATCCATGGGATACTCTTACTATTAATATTGTTCCTCCCAGAATGAAGTAATTTGGACCTCTGGAATCGCTCGTGCAGGCTGTGTCCCTGAAGTTTTTGACTGTAAGGAGGTGGTCTCTTGGTGCGCCGAAAAATATATTTCAAGCCAAAGAATTATTCCACTGCGAGACCATTCTCATGTTTCTTTGTCACCTCATGTCTTCCGCGAGATGTTAAGATTGTCAGAGCCAACATTGACCTTCAGAGGACAAGACTGCAAGCAATTCCTAAAAAAGAATGATAATGGGTTGGACCTCTTACCCGAGTTCATGGAAGACCCGACAACAGTTCTTGAAGATATCACAAAGTTCCAGGTTAGTTCTTTTAGAAATCCATTATGGGAAATTGCCTATATGTTTACAATAATAACGGGACAGGAATCCACAACAAGCATTTCCCGCATGGTTCTTTATATTTTGTATTTCACAGGCAAGGAAAAATCCATTTTTTATTGGGGCAAGCTAATTTCCATTGAAATTTGTTCCCAATTGTCATGATTCAAAGAAGAGAAGAGATTTTATATGTCATACTACTTGGTTTTTACGATAGCGCATTACTGTCTGTTTTCAAAACTGTCTCTGTCCAAGAAGGTAAACTATGAATTCGACCCAGTAACCTTTTGGTACCAGGCCTTGTGGAGGCACAAGGCCTCCCATTTTTTTATGAGGTTTTTAATGACTTTGTCTCGGTTTTCAAAGATTTATTGTTAGGAAAGGATGCTCCCCAGATTTCTGAGTAGGAAACCAAGTTTTTGGACAGGAAGGGGACACTTGAATAGATGAAAAATTACAGTGTAATAATGATTTGTGGCTCCAAGTAAAATCCTGCTTTCCTTCCATGTCACATCACAGACAAGATGTTTGTTATAGAAATAGCAAGGCCATACAACTATTGGTTGCATTTTTTCCATGAGAAGAGAAAAAAACAGTCCATTCCTTGCCTTGGAAAGTCAAGGACTTCGTGTTCAGGAACGTCAACAATATTGACGAATTCTCAGGCCATTTCAACAACTTGAACCTAAGATATGTTGAAAGGCTAAGAAGGTTTGACCCTAATGGGATTTTTCTAGAACATTTACTAGCAGTTGGATTTAGCAAATATTTTATCCATACATGCCCGAACGAAGACAAAGACAATGACGACAACACTCCTTCTCCTCATGATGGTGACGTAGATACATTGCAAAGCACAACTGAATTGTACAAGCAACAGGGAAAAGGCTCCAATGAGAAGAGTGTCCAATCCCCGGATAACACTCCCAAGAGCACGACATCAAAGGGCATCGCTCCAACAGACCACCCCAGTAAGAAAGCAACCTATAATTCTTCAAACGAATGAGGAGATAAGAACCCTCCTCGTGGAAAAATTGATAGTTCTCACAAGCTTCCTATGACAAAGAAGAGAAAAAACGTTGTAGGGAAAGTGAAAGAGCCTGAAACTGAAAGTGAGGACATGGAACTTGAGATTGCTCTGGATAACGTGTTCTGCAACGTTGATCATCCCGCAAACGCGATGCACCATAGTTCCATAATAAAAATAGTTGAGACTGACATTTTTTACGAAGATGAATCCTTCATATTCCATAGTGTTGTTTTTTACAGCCAATCTAAAAATTTAATTATTGAAAAGAGAGATGTAAGAAATAAGAAAGGGAAATCTCATTTAGAGATTAACCTTAGGAACATGTGGTCGTCCCAAATCTACCGACTTCACCGAGAAACCAGAGATGCTCTTGATGATTCCATTGGATTCATTGAAGCGGAGAATGCAAGACTGAATGATCGAATCAAGGAATTGGAGGAAGCTTTGATTCCTATCCCATTGCTTTTCAATCCTTTAGAAAAAACTGTGCATTCGACCCCTGCAGCCAAGTTAAAAGGATCCTCCAGCCTCCTCACATCGTGTAGAGACTATGTGGAGAATAATATCAATAAAAGAATGGAGCTAATTACTGAAGCCTGGGAAACATCACAAAATATAACTTCCCTTGGAACGAGGTAACATGCTTTGCACGAACATTTGCAGGTCGATTTAAAAAATGAAGAACATTTCTATCTAGAGACGGTCATCCCTTTTGGCAACCATGTCACCATAATGTCAGATCTGAGAAGAAGACAAGAATATCTACCCTGCCCAAAATGGATCAAACAATTAAAAGCGTGTTGGAAACAGAAAGTTAAGAACTTACATCTCATTGTCGAATCATGTGAACATGCCATATCAGAGAAATAATAATTATTTAGAAACCTGACCCAAATAGACTTAGCTAGAAGTACCAACAGGGTTTAAGACCCAAACTTAATCCTTAAGTCCTTGTCCTTAACCAAGCAAGCCTTCGATGAAAAAAATGATATTTTAAAGGGGTTGTCTTTAGAAATTTTTTACGACATCCTTGAATATGGTCAAGATGACGTGGACAACTGGCTAATGGAATATTCGACACAGAATGAAGAAATTGAACAGGCTCTGCATAATATTTCTAAAATTAGAAAATGATATTTTCAACATAAAAATCTAGGATGAGATCAATGTGGCCCCCATGAGAAGCTACATTGAAGAATGGCTCCAAAGGGGAATTAACAAGCTCACCGACGAAGGGCAACAAGCAGTTGGCACGATTCCAGTGGTCGTCGACGAGAGCAATAAAAAGGCATCCACAATCAAATAGCAAAGGGATAAATAGATACCATCATAGTAGTTCTATACTGGTCACATCTTGCTTTTTTTATCAATCCAGTTATTCCACCTCTTTAAATAGAAATGTCTAACCAAAGACTGATAACTTCCAATTTCTTCTTTTCAGGTCTTTCTCTCTACCGTCGCCCACTTCTTCTTTCTATAATCCTATTTCTTGTACTTATTTATTTTATGGTCTGCAGTAGCCCCAATCCCAGTCTATATGACAAACACATTTAAATTTCCAGAAATATGTAAGTTTAACTTCAAAGAAAACTACTTTAGGAACAATCTCAATGGTGCCTTGTAACCCTGTTTTTGGAATGCTAAATTAGTTCTCTATATGCATATCAGACATCTTCTTTTATATTTATGTGCTCATAATTTTTTTATCTTCGACTATGTTGGATGTCAGAAAATTGTGTTTATTAAATTTGAATGTTTAATGTGTGTGATTATTCATATCGATCATCTTCTTTTATTTTTATATGCTAAGAATTTTTTATCTTCAACTATGTTGGATGTCAGGAAGGTGTGTTTATTAAATTTGAATGTTTAATGTGTGTGATTCCTGGTCCTATTTTCCAGGAACCTTTATTTCAAACAAAAAAACAAAAAACTATCATTTTGTATTGCTTCAAGTCATTACGACATAAATTTTATAAGTCCCATATTTGAACTATACACGCCCCAGGAAAAAACTTAAACAAGAGTATCACATCTATAAAAAATGCAGTAGGATTGACATCCTCGTTAGGTTTTCGTTTCGGTGCTAACAGATTAATCTGCAAGAATATCTGCATAAATAGAAACCTTCGAATTTTTTTATCTTTGCCAAATAAAAATAATCAAATGGATAGACATGTTGAAAATATACCAGTTGGTACTATACTGAAATTCCCAGTTGATGCTATACAAAGATCCCTCTTCCTGGAGAGAAATTGCAGATCAACCTTTGCAAATGTATACTAAAAAATAACAAACACGGAGGTCACACAAGAAGCCCAAAGAATCTTCGACCGTATCTAGATGATTTGTTTAATAGAATGAAATTCTCTCACAAATTCACTTTCTCGCTAATTACATGTTAACCCCATATTAATATAATATTATGATTAACTGATTTGGGAATTCAGGGCTCCGACTCTTCGGGGCTATGGCCTTACTTCCGCAGTGACATTCTCCCTGGGTCATGTAGCAGCCGGACGTCTTACGGTTGGCATGTCACACAGTGGCATGAGTCATTTTATGCATGGTTACCACCTGCACTTCATGTTTCTTTCCATGTGTCCGCTACTTCAGGCTTCTAATTCTCCCTCAGTCCCACCATATCAGTGCATTTATTCCCATTCCAACCCGACAAGGACTACACTTCCATGCAACACTTGTTTCAATGGTGATGGTATTTTATGCTTATATATATGTCATAATATCTCTCTATATATACACTCTCATTGTGTCTAGCTTTCCATTTCTGATTATAGGTAGGGAAAAAAAACTCGTGTTCATAAACAATGGTAACTCGATATTTTTGGGCACATTATATGCACATACTTGATTAGGGAATCCCAATCAGGCTAAAACTTGTGTAACAATGTGAGATTTTAGTATATAGAAGTGAAATGTGGCTATTAATATTATGCACAATTCCAAAGGAGAAAAATAATGTTATAAATATGAAGGATTATATTTAATTAAGAAAGTATGTTGACTTGTGAACATGCAAAACCTATATGCCAACAAACCTAGTATAATTCTTATGTAAAATGTCCATTGATCTGACAAATTAATAGCTCTATGATTATATAGCTATGCTGAGTCAGAAATACAATGTGATTATTGAGGTTAGTAACAAGCATGCCATATGGCAGACATGCAATCTAGCACGCCACATAGGATAGAAATGCACTAATTATTCTTTGTTGGGATATCAGCCTTCCACAACAACACCATTTAACCATTTCCATTACCATGATACAATACCACCACGTGAATAGAGTGTTTCAATAGAATCGATCTCTTTTCCTATGATTGAAGAAAACATTAAGCCTAACTGCAGGTCATGTTCTAGCATCGAAGGTGAGGAATTTTCATATTCCCCAATCCCATGTAAAATTTTAAATGTTTGCAGTAGCATGAAAATTATAATAATTTTCTCTTTTTAACATTTACACTCACATCAAAAGGTGAGAGCTTCTCATTCCCCAATCCCACGTAAAAAATTTGAATGTTTGCAATAGCATGGGAAGTCTGATTCATTTTGTCTTTTTAATGTTTCCTTCTAATATCCTCTTCCTTTGTATTTAGGGCATGGTATTTTAAAATCTATGTCATTTATGATTTTGCAATTGATTTAAAATCATATTATCTTTGTGCACGTGACATGATATGAAGGTCTAAAGGTACAGTCTTCACTATAAAAATATAAAAAATAAATGCAGTATCAATGATGCCATGTATGGGAGGTGTTACCCCCTCTCATCATGGCCTGCAGTGAAGACAATGATATCGATGATCATGATGATCAACATATCCAAAAACTTCAGCCCAACAACCCTTCAAATGCCTCTTCCTCGCCAACACAACTCATCACACTCAATCAACAAGGTCATTGGGAGATGGTGCCCCGACACATTATAAAGTACATTAGTCCTTGTTTCATGTAAAGTGTCATATTTAATGCATTGGGAATTCGTGTAATGATCATAGGTTGAAGTTGGATAATGAATCATGAGCCCAGAAGTTATGTTTTTTTTCTTGTTTCACCTTGGTGGCTATCCTGGGCATCCTAGTCATGTGTTGTCACTCCTGGGAAAAGGTGTACTACTAGTGGTTTCTTGAAAGAGGTTACTTACCATTCCTGATCATACTTACCACTTTCCATCCTTGATTCTTCTATTATCCCACCTTTTGGGTAATGTGGTTACATGTACACAAAAAAGGCATGTACCTCATTCTCTTATGAGAAGAAGGGGATAAATTCCTAGAGGTACATTGTAGCTAGTAGAAAAGGAAATAAATGGGATAATAAGGACAGTTAAAAGTCATGAGTCCAGAATTGAGATCTACCCCCTCCAATGGTGATCGCCCCTAGTACTAAAGTGAATAAAAAAATTCATCCATAAAAAAGGACTTTAATATATCTCAAATAAACAAAAAAGAAAGTGTTATGCTTGAAACCTTTTTAAGGGGACTCACAAATCATATAAAGTAAAAGAAAGAGGAAAAAATAAGGGGTTCATATTGAAAAAAGAATTGAGGAAAGGGTAACTCAATCGCTAAGCATACCCTCCACAAAGGCACTCATGGAGGTGAGTCCATACATTGTCTTGCATGTTAATGACCCCATGCCTAGAAGTAGACCCCATGACCATCTCATACTCATTACATATCTCTGATTGGTTATTCTGGGAAATATCTCTCTACTTGGGTACTGCCACACCTAATAGGTCCCTTTAATGTCCCTCCCATACCTAAACTTTCCAAATTTCTTAAAGTCTTGGAATTGTGTGAAGTTTGAAGGGGATACCCAATGACAATTGATCATGTGACTTTGTATTACTTGATGGCTTACTTTATATGCTTCTTAGGACTATTGTAGCTTGTGATTGTTGATTTTACTTGATTCCATGGTTTTGACTTACTTGAGTGTATCTAACATGGTCTTTGGAGAATGTTTTTTTACTTTCACCACCCACCAATTCCAACTAGCTCCTCTTGTCGGTTTTTGTTCAACACATTCTTTTGTACTTCTTTGTAATTGTGGGTTCTACACTTCTGGGGCTGTCTAAAGACCCACACATCCTCTAGGTGGATACTAGTGGCCTCTCTCCTAATCCAATTGGCTTATTTTGTATGTTTTCATGTCAACACATCTTGTTCTACTTTTAGGGCCGTTTTGGGGCCCTAAACGTTGTTTTTTTGGCTCGCCACAGTCAAAATGTAGACGATGGTAGATTTTGATGGAAGAATGTGTAGGTCTCTAAAATACCTTTCCAATGGGCTATCATGCGCCTAAAACAAAGGTCGTGTGCAAAAGTTACGACCCTGGGAAGTTGAGGTACCAACTTACACCAACTTACCCATAGGGGCCCACATGACTTTTGGCGTTTCACCTTCTAGGGTTAGGTTTTTGTATGTCTAGGGTTTTGGAATTCATGAGTAATATCAAAAATTCCTCTGGAGCCTCATTGTAATTCATTCTGCTCAATGGATGCATGTAGCAGCCACATCTCTTCTCAGAGATAACTACCACCATTCGAGCAAGTGTTTTCAGTTCTGCAGTTTTATAGTTTCATCCTATTTCATTATTCAATAGAATATATTGTTCCCTGGATATCTGTGTTATTCTTCATATCTATGTTTTTATTGTATTCAGTCTATTAATCAGTTCGTTTCGCTCCTAAATCTGGATCAGTTGTATCAGAGAGGTCTTCTCTTCATTATTTTTTCTTTGTGCATGTCCCTGACAAGATCTGGGTACAAGAAGTTGGGACTCGAACCAATTGATCCATTGCAAGATCAGTCACGACGAGCCCAAAAACAACCCATGGGGGACTAAAAGAAAGATGATGGAGCAGGAGATCCTATTAAAATTTTGCTCGAGGAATCCCTCATGCAACAAACAAAATGATGGACAACTTCGCACAGATCCTTCGACAGCTTCCCTCAAGAGAAGCATATTCATCAAGTAGCCATGCAACCCCCTTCAAGGTACAGATAAATTTTGATATTCCATTATTTGAAGGATCAATATATGCAGATGTTGTAGATAAATGGTTGAATCTGCTCGAAGGGTATTTTTCGGTCCACAATTTTTCTGATAGGGAAAATATCACTTTTTCACTCCTCAAGGTCATTCCCCATGTTAAAGATTGGTGGGACACTTACTCTAAGCAAAGGCCAGTAGAGGAATCTGCAATGTTTGTGGTGGGACCTACATGGGATTCCTTTTAGGACTCCATCAAAGAACAATACTACCCTGTTGGAAGCTACAAGGACCAATACACCACATGGACCACCCTACATCAAGAAAGGGACCAGACGGTATCATATTTCACCAATATTTTCCATCCCCTGCACACCAAATTGGGTATCAAAGACTCTGAGCGTCATCTGGTGCTCAAATACCGTGATTTTTTGCATAGATACATTCAAACAAAAATGGAGTTTTTGAACATCACCTCATTCGGCACAACTTATAGATACGCGGTCAAGATCGAGCAGAAATTTAAGCAGAAAAGGAGAAAGTTTGGATCTGCAAACCCCTCACAGCCGAAGCAGGGAAAAGGCATCCCCAACTCACACAACAAGGGACCAAGTCAAGATGTCCGACCTTAGGACAACCATCCCAAGCCATAACATAAGAAGGGCAATGAGAAGACAAAGAAGGACACGAGAAAATCATGTGAGTACCATAAAATCCCTTGGAACAACATCGAAGAATGTCGATCCAAGAAGTCACTCATGGCTGAACCGAAGGCTTCCGAGTCAAAGGTCGATTCTAATTCTAAATCAAATCCTAAAGGAGGGAACAAAATTATCGATGTTGAACCTAGTGCCACTATGGATACCACTAAAGTCCAACCAAGCGAACCAGAATAACCAAAGGAAGGGGAATGCCTCTTTCAATCGCAGATGTGGGTAAATGGGGATCCGCTTCATTTAATTGTCGATAGCGGGAGTCAGAAGAACCTAATTTTAGCAGAGTTCGTCAAGCGGCTGGACCTACCAACAACACCGCACCCGCATCCCTACACCATCGGCTAGCTTCGCCAAGGAATATATGTTTTTTTTAGCCAAGAGTGTTGTCTTCCCTACGACATCAAGCCTTTCAGAGATGAGGTACTGTGTGATATTTCTCCCCTTGATGTTTGTGATGTTATTTTAGGACAACCATATTTGTGGAAGCGTCATGTTGTGTATGAGTATAGACCCTGCAATTTTACTATTACTTTGGGTAGACAATTGTACATGATACCAAAGGTAGCGTCGCCTACTTCTATATCTTTATTCTCTGCTAAGCAATGTTGTAAGGTCATCTCCCATACCAGGAAGTTCATCTTATTTGTGATATGTTCTCACAGTAAGTAGAAGGTCCCCTCCACATCTGTGGCCTCTACACAGAGCCTCTCTTTGCAGCAGAATCAAGTGGATGGGATTGTGGAAGAATATAGAGACATATTCTCCTCACCTATAGGGGTACCAATACACTTCCAAGTCAAGCATCCAATTGATTTGACCCTCGATGCACCTCTACCTAATGGAATAGTATATCGTCACTCACTGATGGAAAATGACGAAATCAGGAAACATATCCAAGAGTTGCTTCAAAAGGGGCACATCAGACCCAACTCCTCCCCTTGTGGAAGCCCGGTTGTATTGATGAAGAAAAAGGATGGGACGTGGCGACTCTGTATTGATTATAGAGCCTTAAACAAAATCACAGTCAGGAACTGGTACCCCATTCCCATGATTGATGACCT
>JASDQU011179497.1:2786-13344 GCA_032191745.1 Picea mariana | reverse complement strand
GATTTGACACATTTTCATGATGCATCTATGAGAACACAATTTTTTTAACCCACCCTTTTCTTAGAGATTTTTTATTATTAGTTTTTCGTTTGGAATATGCCTTGGGCAAGTTATTGACAGCAGGCCAAGGTTGAAGCAATGAATCCAAGTGACATGAACATAAACAGCTATGTCAGAAGTAGTCTCTTTTCAATTGAAAAACAAATAGGGGAGTTTTGGGCAAGTTATTGACACCGGGCCAAAGTTGAAGCATTGAATCCAAGTGACATAAGCATAAACAGTTGTCAGAAATATAGTCTTTTTTCAATTGAAAACAAAGATAGGAGTTTTTTGTATAATAACAAGGACAATGGAAATTACATGCCAACAACATAAGTCAGGACCAAAGATTTGGTGCTATCAAGTGTGACTTCTTGTATACAAAAGGGCTATGAATGGGTACAACCAAATATAAATGAATTAGAAAAGAAAATGCTAGTCTGAAAAAGAATAAATAAAGAATGATGTTTAATCCTAAGAAAAATCACAAAGATAACATCAAAGAAAACAAGAAATTGATAAAATGGAGAAACTGGGAAAAACAGTCTGCAGGGTGGTTAGAAGCTACTGTTCATGATCAAATGAAAATTTAGGACCTAGGTATGTTAGTTATAACTGAAGAATTCCAGGATCCAACAACAATAGATCAGAGACAATTGATAGGAATCAAAAGAAAATGATAATTGTAGTCAATCATTAATTGCAGTGGATAAGAGCAACAAGAACAGAGAAGGTTTAGTGGGATAGTAACCCAACACTGAGGGAATGGAATTCATTAGCTGATCAATTTAATACTAGGGAGTGAATGAAGATTAGGGTATTTGAAGGAGGATTGCCATGAGGTGCAGTTTGTTTACTATTTCAGTTGAAGTACTATGCTTGCTGCTACCCTCAAGAGAAAAAGGAAAAAAAAAAACTGAAAATGATGCATGCGGCAGATCTGGCAGAAGTCTTATGGATGTGGAAGTTGATAGAAGAAAATGAAAATACATTGGCCTTCTGTTAAGAACCAAACATCAATATAGCATATAAAAACCTCAGAAAAAGTACTCAACGCCTTGAAAAAGAGATAATTTCAGATAATAAGCCTCTTCGAGGGGGCAACCTCCTTTTACCCCACTTAAATGTTCAAGTACAAGATGATTCAAAATGAAAATGTCTCNAGCCGACATAATTAAAATAACATTACTAATCTAAATTACAACTAATGGCCTAAAGCCGACATAAATAAAATAGCATTACTAATCTAATATGCCCCAATTAAGGGGTAATGAGCCATCATTAGGGCTTAACACCTTCATTATTAAATCTATGAACTATCCCATCAGATGTGGATTTTCATTCAAGGACAGAGAATTCCAACAAGATTGGGAGATTTGATGACAAGCGTGGACGCTGAAATCCTTTAGGTTGATCACTACCAAAAGAAAACATACAATGTGCGAGCAGAACTGTCAATTTACGAGGTGCAATGTAATAGTTGACGAGGAACTGAGGCAAAAAACAAAAATGCAAAATGGCAAATATGACATAATGGATAATTTAATTGGTGATGAGGGAAGAAGCAGCAATATGAAAGAAATGGACAAATGGATTACTTAAAAAAATGACATTAGACAATACAGGAGAGAAATACAAAAGCTAATCAAAACATTGCAGGTCAATAATCTACAGGTGCCAAATATTTTTTTCTATCCAATTCCAAAACTGGGCTTGTAGTGCTAAACAATATAGTGGGTGTAGTGACTAATCCTTATCAAGCATGAGTGAAGACAGTTGATCAGAAAAAATTGTAAGGGGGAGGGAATTTGGTGTTTAATAATCGATCAAATAACATCAAAGTTTATTTTTTGGGCTTTTCTGGGAACTTGGCAATGATCATTTTATATGGATTTGAGTGAAGACATTGAAGAAGTCATATGTGAAGTTATATAATGGAAATGATGTTAAATAAGATATATGCATGAAATGCACATCAGTTGCCAACACTATAGGAGTCAGATTGTAGTATTCAGAAGTGAAGAGAATGGATGGCAGTCACAAAACCAATCAATAGTTGCAAGCAACTAAAGATCTGGTTGCAAGGTGAAGGCATTGCCTATAAAGGACCTTTACAACCGAGCATTTTGTTAGTTTTTAGGAGTAGACATCAGCACAAATGATTACAATTTACATGTGAGAGAGAGTAATAAACATTTTAATATTAAGTAGTCAAGTTTACAATGCCTCGATCGCACCTTTTTCCATGTATTCAGTAGATTCCACCGGACTCCTAATAACTAACCTGCCACATAACTAACACTAACAATGCTAGTTTTTGGAAGAAAACACATATATAATAAATGAGAGTGAGAGATGTGAGCAATAAAACACTTTTTATCGAGTCATTTTCACAGTGTCTTGTATTTACCTTTATTTGAATAAATACGGTAGTTAAATTTTACCAGACTCGTCACAACTAACCAAATATTAACATTACTATTAGGTCATTAATATTTAACGTGGTCTCTGTTTCTAACATTTATTACTACAGTTATTTGAGTGTTGTTACTCCAACATATTTGCCCAGAAAACGAAACACTCAATGTCTATATACTTTATGGTATCTCTGCTGTTAGATTTCTTTAACTATGGTATGAATTTTAACCACAACTAAGTATGACGAGGCCAGAAACTACCCTGTGACATGAAGGGGCAACCTACTGATTAGCCACTAACTAGAACCACAGTTGACAAATTTGCCAAAAATAGAGAAACGGGCAAGAAGAGTAAGAACAAACTCCAGCATTCCCTTCGTAATATGCACCAGAATGAGTTCCTATACATTAATTACGCTTGTGATGGATTGGGTCGTATTTACTGTTAGAAGTTCGGGTTGCAGATTTGCAGAGGAATATGATTTTCATTTAAGCATATAGGGGCTTCAGTTGGTCAGTTGTGACTAATACTCATGAATATGGGTCATAGATTAATGACTTACACTACGCAGTTAATCCCAAAAATAATATCTAATGATTTTCATTTATTTCATCCTGATAGCAACTATCGGTCACCCACTAGTTTGAGTACTAAATTCACGTGGGAAGCATCTGTTTTTGACTTAGTTTTTAGCTGTGCTTCCTTAGTTTCGTAAATCTTGATGCCATATAGCATTGTCTTTTTTTAAACTGTATATAATCATACTGACAACTATTATGCATATTTTTTTGCAGGATTTTTGCCTGAAGAATGGGATAAGTTTTTGGTAAAGTATTTGTATCCCGATTTCACTCCTACCGTTGTCCTATTTTTGCTTGGTGCTGTTGCTTACGGGTTGTATAAGTATTTTGGTGATGGTTTGCAGAAACGTTGATACATAACATTTATGTATTGGTCAGCTTGTGACATGTATAAAGTTGTCTGCTTTGTGTATACTAAAACATTGTGAATCATTAAGAAAAACATCTTTACAAATAGGCAGAACTTTTATATTTCATATTTCTTTGCTTTCCATCCATTCAAGGGCTTTCGTAGTAGAAGGATCTTTCGACACTGTAGCGGTAATAGTTCTTGCATGGCATGTCTGTCGTCCAATTAACTGTCAGCTACAGGGCTTGGTAAATAATTAAATTTGTGCCAAATCATATGGGTCTGCTGAATTATTGTCATTAATGTTTCTCTCCTCTCCTAGACCTTCAGGATCAAGTTTGGATATTTCACTTGACATATTGTATAGAATGTCAGATAGGCATGGCAGATTATTTATAAGGCTTGTAGAGGGGCCATTGTACAAAAATCTAGAAGATATTTTAGAGTGCAGTGCATATTTCTCTATTTTTATTTCACTGAAACTGTGGAATTTATATTATAAAAAGCTGTAGCTGGGCTAGCAGCGATGATACATATACTTTATGTCCAGAAATTCTAAGGAAAAATGACAGCTACTAGCATGCCAGATACAAAATGTACATGTCTTTGGGCACAGAGGGCCAGTTCTTGCCGCAACTATAAATTCTATAGAAAACTCCTAGTATACTAGTAGCTTTTAAAAAACATAATACTTAATGGAACACGTGATGACTAGCAGCCTCATCCAGGCGAACATTTGATGGAACCGAGTCTTGCTTTCCAATCTCCATTTCTTCAAGACTTCAACCAACTGATGCACCATTTCTTCTTGGGCTGAACTAACTGACATTCTTTGATTAGAAGTCCCAGACTGGGCTACCTTACTCAGATTTAACACCATATTTCTTGGCATGCTACATTCCGCTTCTAAGGTGGCTATTTGTTGTTTCTGTTGTACTAATGTGCCCATAGTTGTTGCAAATTGAGAAATAGCCTGATGCTCATTATCATGTACCTTTCAGTGATTGAGAAGAGAGAGGTCCTATTACACTGAATTTTCTCCTCATGATTCTGCAACACCCTTCTTACTTCTTGCAGCTCCCTGTAATCCATTAGAACACAACAGAGACCAAACCCAATAACAAACAGAGTACCAGGATACCAAACTAGGGCTAAGAGCAAAACAAATATAAAAACCCAGACAAATTGCCTTTTTGCACACAGAACCACCTTTAGAGTTTTCTAAATTAGATCGAGAGCTTTGAAGCTTAAAGACCTTGGATCCCCTAGAAGGCCGAACCAACCACAGACACAGTCCTCACTGCCTAAGAATAGAAGCACTAAAAAAAAAACAATCCACTCTAGTAGGGAGAAAACCAAATATAAACTGAAAAATTCCCTAACGATGGAGAGACACAGAGACAAAGATCCTCCAGAGAGGCCTCCTGGGCTAAAATTTACCAGACCAAACAAACACAAAACCACAGGATAAGCATTAGCTCCTTTTACAAGCCAATGATTGGAAATCTGGAGCCAAGATCCAAATTCCATGCGACGCGTTCCTCTCCATAGTTCCATTATCCCACCGTGATAATGATAAACACCAACCTTTGCTTCAAATTCATGCTTTGCCATGAAGCCGATCATGTGAAGGGGGTACACCGGTCTCATCGAATTACTTGCCTTGTTGGAAGTGAAACCTGTATGTACGCGACACATTGAAATTTAATGCAAAGTTTCTCTCTAGTGAGTTCATTGTAAATTGATTAAGGTATGGTTTGATGAAGTATGGTCCCATTAATCTTAATTACCCCCTCTTTTAACTTAGTGGCCTCATTAACATACTTGTCTGCTTGTTTATTATTCTCCCTCAAAACCTGATGGACTGAAACCTTTTGGAATTTGACGATGTCCTTGTAATCCCAAGCTAGAATAGATGCAAGGATATAATAAGTTGGCTTTCAAGATCATCTGATTGATTATTGCACTTGAGTCTTCTACTACAATCAACAATTGAATTTGGAGGTCAGCTCCTATATGCAGTCCTTGTAGCAAGGCATATGCTTCAACTTGGTTATTAGAGGATTTCACTAGGTCCAACACAAAAGTTGCTTCAGTTTTCCTTTGGGACCAATGACGATCCCCCCGCACTTGCCATCCCTGAGTGCAGTGCATACTTGAGGACACTATTCAAACATAATTATTAGCATTTCTATCACGTTCTATATTTATTGTGACAATTTTAGGAAATTTGACTGTAGTGAATCGTATAGGATAATCATTTTACCCTTTGGTATTTTTTTCTTGAAACTTTGAGGAGTTGCATTCTAGAAAATTCTACAATGGAGGTTCTAACATATAACTTAACGAAATGTTGATGCATGGTCTACTTCAAGGAAAGAGGGCTTGAGAGTTCAAGAAATTATGTTTATTTTCATAGATGCAATGCTAGTAAAAGCTCTTAAGTTTTGAGCTTGATTTAATACTTTAAGTACTTCTTTAAAATTCTGATTGTACTTAGAACTTATCTTGACATCATTCATAAATTAGAACAACAATAATCATAAATTACCAACATGCAAGATCACAACACATGTACCCTGGGGAAACCCTATACAGAGAGAAAAAYCCCAACAAACAATCTCCTTTTATTGCGTTAATAATGTATGACCACTTACAAATTTTCCACCATGAAATTCTGCTCTTAAAGAGCTTGCCAAATTGACTCTGACCTAACTGTGTAACTAAGAGACCTTGCTGATTTATAATCACCTGTTAYAGACCAGCACTGAAGATATATCTTTGCTGATATACGCTGCCTCTTTTGGACTGTTACATTGCCTCTTTATGGTCTGTTATTGCTGCCTCTTATTGACTGTTACTGCTGCCTCTTATTGATTGATACAACTGCCTCTTATCGACTGATACAACTCTCTGTTATTGACTGATATACCACTCTGTTATGCGCTCTGGACTGGACTGATATACCTCTCTGTTATGCGCTTTGGACTGGACCGATATACCTCTCTATTACCTCACCTATTCGCTGCATAACCCAGTGTGTAGAAAAGAGGGTCAACCTCTTGCTTATATAGGAGTGGAGAGGTAGAGAGGGGGGGGCTCGAATTAGAGGCACGAGTGCATGCTTTTACAACTGAACTTAACTCAGCAATCAGATTTAGAACCGAACTTAACTTAACAATCAGATTTAGAACTGAACTTTAACACTTCGGTTAGGAACTCGCCCTTGACATGATATGCATGTGAACTCCTTAGCATGCATATGACATGCATGCATGTCATGCATGCAACATGCAACTAGACATTCATCCAACATGCAACATGCAACAAACTTGACAACTTTGACTTTGACCTAGACATGCAACTTTGACTTTTTACAACTTGACTCTTTGCAAGGCAATTCGAATTTCTTCATGACCGTGGAAGGTGTCGTGCCAATGCACTAGATCAATACATTTACATCATTTGTAATATCAGGAAGATTGTTTGTTTCTAGCTCAGGAATTTTATGTTCAACCTAACTTTTGCTAGATGCCTTGGCTTTTGCTCACGGCTCACACGGCTTGACTAGGCTCACAGAGGTTGTACGTTCCCCCCGACTTTTGCACTAGTCTGTCTATGCTCACAGAGGTTGTATGTTCCCCCTGACTTTTGCACTAGACTGTCTATGCTCACAGAGGTTGTATGTCCCCCTTAACTTTTGCATTAGACTTACATCTTGAATTTTGTCTTAGAATTACAAGGCTTCTACCTTTGCCTTGGCTTGAATCACAAGGTCATATAGCATCTCATTCATCCCGACTTTTGGTTTGACTTAGAGAGGTTGTACGTTCCCCCTGGCTTTTGTCAATACCTCACAAGACTGGTTGATTCTTCTAATCTCCCTGGCTAGCCTTAGGGTGGCCCATATGGCCTCTCATTGGAGAATGATTGTCGATGCTGCCAAATTTAACACTCCCTCTCAGTGAGGGAGTCATTCTTAGCCACACCAAGCTTTCCTCTCAGTTGCACAAACTGTCTCAGTGGCAATGACTTGGTCAGGATATCAGCTACTTGCTCACTCGTGGCTATGTACTGTAGCTTTACAGTTTTTTCTAGACCAATTCTCGAATGTAGTGGTACTTCATGTTAATATGTTTTGACCTGTCGTGAAATACTGGGTTCTCTATCAGTTTTATGCAACTTTGATTATCACAGTGAACCACTGTCATCTCGAGCTTGTCACCAAACAACCCAAAAACCAATTTTCTGAGCCATACTGCTTCCTTGCTAGCATCACTTGCTACAATGTACTTATAGCCTTTGCTGTACTCTGTGCAATGGACCCCTGTTTCCTGCTTGATCAAGAGATCACAACGGATCCTAAATTGAAGCAGTATCCGGAAGTACTTTTCCGGTCCACTAGGCTTCCTGCCCAGTCAACATCTGCATACCCATGCATAAATAGACCACCATTGGATGTATATCTCAGACCATAGGTAATGGTCCCTTTGAGATATCTCAAGATGTGCTTTGCTGCCACCCAATGTCTCTGTCTTGGTTCAGCCATGAACTGACTCATTGCAATCACTGCATAACATGTATCTGGCCTGGTGTGGATCATGTACATCAATGATCCAATCAATTGCCTATACATGGTGGGATCCACCAAATCTGAACCTGTATCAGAATCACGTAGCTTCCTCAGGTTGGTAACCATCGGAGTAGACATGGATTTGCAATCCATCATACCAAACCTCTTTAATACATCCACTGTGTATTTTCCTTGTGCCAGAAATATCTCGCCCTATCTTTGCCACACTTCTAATCCTAGGAAGTAATGCATCAAGCCTAAGTCTTTCATCTCAAATTCTGAGATTAGCTCCCTCTTACACCAGGCTATTAGCCCTTCATCTCCTATTAGAAAGAGATCATCAACATACAAGATTGGTATAACAGGTTGGTTCCCTCTTACGTTGAAGTACAAATTTGCATCATCACTTTTTTGAAAGCCCATGCTTTTAAGAAAGCCATCAATCCTGTCATACCAAACTCTGGGAGCCTGCTTAAGACCATACAAGGCCTTCCTTAGCTTGCATACATGAGTGTCTTTGTTATGCAATACAAAATCATTTGGTTGTTCCACAAAGACCCCCTGTTCAATCTTTCCATTCAAGAATGTTGTTTTTACATCCATCTGATGTAACTTCCAACCAAGAACTGAAGCTAAAGCAATAATAACTCGAATGGAGGTATACTTGGCTATAGGGGCAAAAGTCTCGTCGTAGTCAATTCCTTTTTTTTGAGTGAAGCCTCTGGCCACAAATCGTGCTTTGAACTTTTCCACACTCCCATCGACTGCATGTTTGATCATATAGATCCATTTGGAAGAGACCACTGATTTGTCCTTTGGCCTTGGCACAATGTCCCAGACATTGTTCTTTAGAATTGACCTGTATTCCTCAAGCATGGAATCCTTCCATACTTGTAATTTATCTGCTTCTTCAAATGAAGAAGGTTAGACATCACTGATGCTGCTCATCAGTGCAACATAACCTCCAAACTTGTGAGGCCTCTTACTTTCCCTGAAAGTTCCTTTGGGAGCAACTATCTTTTATGCTTTATGCACCGTTTCTTTAAGCCATGCTGGCTTCCTTTTGGCTAGAGGTTCTTCAAGAGTTATTTCTAACTCTTCAACAAGTTCTAGGGGTTCATCACTTGGCCCTTCATGAGGTTCTTCCCACTGATCATCTGACTCTTCATTTTCAGAAGAGGGTGAAGCTCGCTGAATTGCTTCTGATTCCTGCTGAAGCTCTCTGGATTTCTTGAATGCAACTTCCTCATGGAACGTCACATCCAGATTCCATGCTTCCCTCTATCTGCCCCTGACCTGGTACATATATCCTATAAGCCTTGGAATTCTCATTGTACCCCACAAAAACCCCTTTCTTGCATGAGGGTTCCATCTTTGTCCTCTTTTCCTTAGGGACATGAATATATACTGGACACCCAAATATCCTTAGATGCCCTACTTTAGGTTTGATCCCCGAGAAGACCTCTTCAAGAGTCTTTTTGCTAGTAGGGAAAATCCCCCTATTACTATACTGGGTCGAGGTACGGGCAGAGCACCGACTTCCCTTAAAAGACAGTTCTATTCCTAAGCTACCCCAAAACTATCTAAACTTAAATGACAAGAGAGAGGAAAGTAGGTGTACCTTAGGTCCTTTCGGCTAGTGTGGACCTCTTTTGCCTTTGTAGCTTCCTGGATTATTGGTCTCCTCCCAAAGATGACCTGCAAAAAGCTTAGGAAAACAATGCTACAAGATATACGTTCTTTACTTATCACTGTTTATGTTCAGATATAGATATAAAATGCATTAATCAAGAAAAGCATAAAGACACAATGTATTGGGACAATAAATGACTCTTTTATTCAATATGAAGATAAGAAAGATTGCAACCTTCTTCAACTAACACTCCGCGAACTAGGTCCGAGCTCCTCTATTGTTGCTCCAAGTGCATCATTCCCATGCTTGCCTCTCACAACTGTTGATTTTTCAATAGGCTAGGTTTAAGCATGAAGTTCATTCCATTTTTAGCATTTTACTTAAACCATAAACAATTTGTTGCAACAACCAAGATCACAAGAAGAAACACCATGCACAAGTACACAAGAAGTATCCTGGGAAACCCTTCTCAACAAGGGAAGAAANTTCTTGCCTGAGGGTTCCATCTTTGTCCTCTTTTCCTTAGGGACATGAATATATACTGGACACCCAAATATCCTTAGATGCCCTACTTTAGGTTTGATCCCCGAGAAGACCTCTTCAAGAGTCTTTTTGCTAGTAGGGAAAATCCCCCTATTACTATACTGGGTCGAGGTACAGGCAGAGCACCGACTTCCCTTAAAAGACAGTTCTATTCCTAAGCTACCCCAAAACTATCTAAACTTAAATGACAAGAGAGAGGAAAGTAGGTGTACCTTAGGTCCTTTCGGCTGGTGTGGACCTCTTTTGCCTTTGTAGCTTCCTGGATTATTGGTCTCCTCCCAAAGCTGACCTGCAAAAAGCTTAGGAAAACAATGCTACAAGATATACGTTCTTTACTTATCACGGTTTATGTTCAGATATAGATATAAAATGCATTAATCAAGAAAAGCATAAAGACACAATGTATTGGGACAAGAAATGAC
>JASDQU011179494.1:38322-49796 GCA_032191745.1 Picea mariana | reverse complement strand
TAAATAAGGAGGCTAGCGCCTCACTTAGACACAACTCACTTGCTCATTTTGAGAGACAAGTTTTGGAATTGTAGAAGAAGGAGAGAGAGTGGCGCATATTTGGGAGAGGAACTTTTGTTTTAGTTTGAGTTATCTCTTGGCATTGTATTGGCTATCTATAATAAGGAAGTTTTGTTGGGTTTTCTTCCCCTTGAGGGTTTCCCAGGATAAATGGTGTGTCTCTTGTGATTGTGTATGTCTCAGTGATCTTGTATTATGCTATTGTTTCTATTGAAATGCAAAGAACTATAATAATGGCTTAAACATTAACAATAGTTGTCTGGAGTGTTCTAGTATGAAATGTTAGTTGATCTTGAGAGAAAATTGGTTGGATTGGGAGAGAAATAACCCTAAGTATTGTTTCTTTGCCCCAATGGCCTCATATCCCAACATGAGGGTGGTATTCACGAAACATGCCTATGGATGGGCGAAACATTTCTTATACACCACAAGTTTCATGGATACATTAATTGGCAAAGAAGTATTATTGTGTTAGGGAATTTTCTAGATTCAAACATTGTGTGAAGTTTTGAAACATCCAACATTTCGAGTGGACACTCCATCCATCATTAGGGACATGAGAAGCTTAATGAGTTGGAAAAAAGTGTTGAGGTTGTAAATATAGGAGGGGGATGTTGAGCGACCGTTAGCGGGAAAGAGGAGATACCAGGTAGAATTGAATAAAAAGATAGATAGTTGTAGAGATTAGGTATTTAGATAATCTCTATGACTATCTATCTGTTTATTCAATTCTACCTGTTACCTCCTCTTTCTCGCTAACGGTCACTCAACATCCCCTTCCTATATTTACAACCTCAACACTCTTTTCCAACTCAATAAGATTATGATGTCCTTGATGATGGGTGGAGTGTCCACTCGAAACGTTGGACGTTTCAAAACTTCACACACTGTTTGAATCCAATAAATTGCCTAGCATTGTGAATAACTGTGAAAACCTACACACTCCGATATTATTGTTTTGTTCATGAATATGCCAAATATATAGTTATATTCTATGAAGGAATGAAATTACAAATGCATGTTATGTGTGAATGGGTGGTTAAGTATGTATTTAGACAATAAACTCCATGAGTTGGATATTTTCTACTTGCCTAACTTGGTTGCATTCATTCTCCCACTACATTGCACATGTTTTTACATAAATTTTTAAATCCCATGGAGTTCATCTCTTTTCTATATTAATGGGTAAGTGATCCAGAATTGGATCTCAGGACCAAAATGGGTCCAGGAAGGCCTAAAAATCAAAGTGCTTAGAATGGATTCAAAACAGACGTGTGTGTAGGCCTCATTGGTATGAACCCAACGCAACTTGAACGATCTCAAACGGATGTCGTATGCTCCAGATATCGCGATATGTTTGTTTTGCCAAACAAAAAAAAAGTCAACAGTAAACAGGCAAAAAGTCAACGTTGACGTCAACATGACATCATGCTGATGTGGAAGCATCTAGAGGTGACACATGGTAGCTGACCATACAGTGATGTGGACAGGTTGTTGACTAGGAAAGTACAGGTGGATGAGTCAGGGAGTGACATGTGTCACCATTGCAAGGGTGACACATGGCACACCCGTATGAATTACGTGGGAGGTGACTGGGATGACACCTGGGCAGACAGGTGGACGAATGGGAAATTGACGTGTGGCATGTTTTCGGTGAATAGTGTGGTGCCACATGGCACCCATCCATTCGTTGTTTGTTGTGGTAAAATTTTATGGTCTATGGGATTCGAATCTGTGACCTCTCGTCTGGGCTAGTGACTTGGTAGGGCCGGGCTAGCCAGCGCGCCTGTGGTGGTCCTTATAATGTAATGTATAAAAATTATATATAAGGTGATGTGTGGGTGTGGGTGGAGGATAATAAGGTTGGGGCCTAGCCCCCAGCCCCAATTGCAACACATATGGATATGACCATAGCCCTGACTAAATAGCGCGCGGAAGTTGATAAGGGATAGCCCATGGTTATCGCTTCGTTTACCATATAACTCGGTGCTGGAAATTGTGTGTTAAAACATGGAGTTTAAGGGTTAGCCCCAGTCGGTTGGCTAGCCCACTGACCAAGGGTGTAACCATGGCTACACCGTCGGGGGGCCTAACTGTATGAGCGTGTGGACGATAAGGATCGGGCCATATGGTAGTTGCACATGACCGGAGCCAAATAAGTTAGGGGGCCAACACACTAAGGACTAGAGTTAGGCCACATGGCAAGCTCCCTCATGACCAGGAGCGCGGAGGAAGGGGGTTGCACCCTATTATGTGATAAAAATGGGTTTTCAACCTTATGATATGGATATTTATTGATATTATTCAGCAGTTTTAGAGATTTTTGGCCAATATTGGGGGGTATTAGGCCCTTTTTGAGGCCAAATCTTGGGGAGAAGTTGGGAGGTTGTTACCCACTCCTAGTCTATAAAAATAAGAGCTTCTTGGAGCCATGAGGGGAAGTTTAGAACAGGTTTATGCTGAAGAATTATTGAGCCAAAGCCATTTTTATGCAAGGAAGCCATTGAGGAGAGCACCTTTGCGGGCCATTTCTGGGAGCTTCGTTCATCCGATTACATTCCTGTCAGTTTTGTTGGGTTCTAGAGATGTGGTAGAACAAGACCAGATCAGTTTGTAACCTTTTTGGCACCATCATGAAGTATTTTTAACGCTTCGAACATAAATAAGAAAGCCTCACCCACTGAGACAAAGGCCCAGAGACGTAGGCGAGATTGTCGAAATCCGTTATCACTTTGGTGTTTTATGGTTTGTTGTTCTTAATGTTTATTTCCAGATCTATACATGTTTATATGGCTGCTATGTTTCTTCATTAAATCTTCCTCTTTCATTAGTTTCCTAAATGGTACTTTAACTCATGCAAAATAACTTAACCATTGTCATTTAAAAGATATTTTTGGATCAAGTGGTATCAGAGCTAGTTGACGTTTGGATTTGCATGATTACCAAGGAAAAGCTGAATCGTGGTGAAGGCAAGCTTGTTTAAGAGAATCCATTTATTGGATTGAGAAATAGAACTTCTCAAAGCGAGAAGATGGCATCGAAAGAGGGACTTTCTCGGGATGAGAAAGAGTTTCGAAAAACTTTCTTTGCCATGTCAGAGATGATGAAGGTTTTGTATGAGGATTACTTGGAATGGAAGAGACTGAATCTGGGTGAATCTTCAAAGGGAAAAAGTGAAGAAGGAGAAGATCCTCCTCAAATCCCTCCTTCACCTCCTTCTTCTCCTTCTTCTTCAAGTTCAAGTTTTAAATCCACTGCAAAGAAACGTGTCCATAAACATAAACAAGAAATGCCTTTACTAAAACTTGATGTGAAATTTGAATTACCCATGTATGATGGTGAAGTCAATGGAGAGAGACTCGATAATTGGGTCAGACGGATGGAGGTTTATTGCAGTGTGCAACAAATCAAGGATGAGGCAACTCAGATCAAGTTGGCATCGCTTAGACTTGCAGGCACAACACTCATCTGGTGGCAAAGCAAGTTGCAAAATGGCACGCAACAAGTGGGTAATGTATTTCCATCATGGCAAAGTTTTGTTTCTGCACTTAAAAAGCAATTCTATTCTTTGGGTTATAAAGAGAAATCTTTAATTGAATGGCAAGCTCTTAAACTAAGAAAAGGACAAACAGTGCAAGAATACATGGATGGATTTCGTAAAATGGCATTGATGTCAGATATTCCTTTACATACCCAAGAAACTCTTATGAAGTATATAGGAGATTTACCTGCACATATTCGAAATATTGTATTCATGTTTGGACCTACTAATCTTGATGAGGTTTCTGTTCAAGATACATACATTGAAGCGGGGAAAATAGGGGTTGGTGTATTAGGGGAATTGTCTTCAAGGAAAGAGGACAAAAGGAAGTGGAATGGCAAAAAGGTAAATTCAGTGGCAAGAAAGGAAGAGAATCCCTCTTGCAAGCATTGCAAGAAATAAGGGCATGATGAGGACCGTTGTTGGCAATTGCAACCCGAGAAGAGATTGAAGTGGTTAAAAGAAAGGAAAGGGAGGAAAACAGTTGCAACAACATCACGACCAACAAACTTGGGATCGAATTCAGGTGATGAATCTAAAGTCTCATTGGTTGGTATGCCATGTAAAATTGGTGAAGGATTTGATTCTAGAAGTAAATTGTTTCACATAAGGGTCATCCTGAGGCATACTAAGGTCGACACATTGATAGATAGTGGATCCCAATCTAACTTGATTTCAGAAGAATTGGTTAAACAATTGGGATTAAATACTCAGATGCATCATAAGCCTTACACACTTAAATGGATAAGCAATAATCATCAATTGCACATAACAAAGCAGTGCAAATTAAAATTTACAATTTCATCTAAGTTTGTGAATGAGCTAACATCTGATGTGGTGCCACTAAGTGAATGTGGAATGGTCTTAGGCAGTCCTTACTTGTATGATCGTAAAGCAATCCTCTAGAGGGAAAATAATCAATATCACTTAACCAAAGTAGGTCAAGAATATGTTATACATGCTCATCATTTTAAGGAAAATAAATCTCTTCAAACAATGGAACAATTAAGAAAGGCGGCTCGTGCAAACAACACACCTATAATTGTTTCAAGTCAAGTAATCGATCTTAAGAAAGAACATGAGATGATTGTAGAATGGAAAATCAATCACACTTTGCTTCAAGATAAGCTAATGTCGTGCAAATATTACAAGCATATTAGCTCATTTGTAGTCATATTTTTTACGCGATCATTAGTAATGTTTTCAACATGGATGATAGTGGCTTCATTAAGATGTGACAGAGTACAAGTGGCTAACAATATGTTGTTAGTTATCATGATTGTTTTACAATTGATCTTTATGAGACATGTGCACAGGGCAGAGTTTAAAGACACAGAACAAGTCGAGTGGTCTATCCTGAACTTGATGACTAGTTAGTAACCTTTTGGGGACCAAAAGGTATTTAGTGGGGAGGTGTGATCCGGAATTGGATCTTGGGACCAAAATGGGTCCAGGAAGGCCTAAAAATAAAAGTGCTCATAATGGATTCAAAACAGACATGTGTGCAGTTCTCGTCGATACGAACCCAACGGAACTTCAACGGACATCGTATGCTCCAGATATCGCGATCTATTCATTTTTCCAAATAGGCAAAAACTCAATAGTAAACATGCAAAAAGTCAACGTTGACGTCAGCATGATGTCATGCTAATGTCAGCATGATGATGTGGCAATGTCTAGGGGTGAAACGTGGCATTTGACCATACAGTGACGTGGATAGATTGCTGACTCGACAAGTACAAGTGGATGAGTCAGGGAGTGACACATGTCACCACTGCAAGGGTGACACGTAGCATGCTCATATGGCTTATGTGGCAGGTGACTAGGAAGACAGGTGGAAAAATGGAGGATTGGCACATGGCATGTTTTCGATGAATAGCGTGGTGCCACGTGGCCCAATCCTAGGCTGCCATGTGGCACCCATCCATTAGATGTTTGTAGTGGTAAAATTTTATGGTCTGCGGTATTCAAACTTGTGACCTCTCGTCCGGGATAGTGACTTGGAAGGGCCAGGCTAGCCAGCCCGCATGTGGTGGTACTGTAAAGTATAAAACTTATATATAAGGTGATGTGTGGGTGTAGGAGGAGGAGAATAGGGTTGGGGCCTAGCCCCCAGCCCCGGTCACAACACATATGGATATGACCATAGCCCAGACTAAACAGTGCACGAAAGTTGATAAGGGATAGCCCCTGGTTATCGCTCTGTTTACCATATAACCCGATGTTGGAGCTTGTGTGTTGGCGTGCAGAGTTTAAGGGTTAGCCCCGATTAGTTGGGCTAGCCCGCCGACCAGGGGTGTAACTGTGGCTACACCTTCGGGGGGGATAACTTTATGAGCGTGTGGACAATAAGGATTGGGCCATATGGCCACTGCACGTGATCGGAGCAAAAGCAGTAAAGGGGCCAGCATGCTAAGGACCAGCGCTAGGCCACATGGTGGGCTCCCTCGTGACCAAGAGCATGAAGGAAGTGGGTTGCACCCTATTATGTGCTAAAAATGGGTTTTCAACCTTATGATATGGATTTTTATTGATATTATTCAACAGTTTTAGAGATTTTTGGTCAATATTGGGGGATATTGGGCCTTTTTTGAGGCCATATATTGGGGAGAAGTTGGGAGGTTGTTACCCACTCCTAGTCTATAAAAACCAGAGGTTCTTGGAGCCATGAGGGGAGGTTCAAAACAGGTTTATCCTGAAGAATTATTGAGCCAAAGCCATTTTTATGTAGGGAAGTCATTGAGGACAACACCTTTGTGGGCCATTTCTGGGAGCTTTGTTCATCCAATTACAGTGCTGTCAGTTTTGTTGGGTTCTAGAGATCTGGTAGAACAAGAGCATATCAGTTTGTAACCTTTTTGGCACTGTCATGATGTATTTTTAAAGCTTCGAACATAAATAAGAAAGCCTCACCCACTGAGACAAAGACCCGAAGACGTAGGCGATATTGTCGAACTCTGTTATCACTTTGGTGTTTTATGGTTTGTTGTTCTTCATGTTTATTTCCAGATCTGTACATGTTTATATGGCTGCTATGTTTCTTCATTAAATCTTCCTCTTTCATCGTTTTCCTAAACGATACTTTAACTCATGCAAAATAACTTAACCATTGTCATTTAAAAGATCTTTTCATATCAGTAAGTGGAATGTTGGAAGGACCATATTGTTTAGTCATTGCCAAAGCTCGTGGTCTTGTTTCATGGGAACTAATCATGGTGTGAGGTGCCACATAGTTGAATGGCTAGGACCCTGTGTTATGAAGCTAAGCCCTAATGGAGTTTGTTTGAAAAGTTGGTTGCAAGGTGATTGAAGCTTAAATTAACATATTATAAGTGTTATTGGGTTTCCACACCTAGGACTTGTGGTGATGTCCTATTGGTGAGGGTCATAAAGGTGCACTCCATAAGGGGAGGGCCTTATCAATCCATAAGGATATAGATTTTCGATCACTTCCCAAATCGATAGTGGGAATTAAATTCCGGGGAGAAATGATAACGATATTGTATAGAGTGGAAGCCATAAGTTTAGGACACATGGTGCCCTCCCATTTGTGTGGTTCACACACCGATGTGTTAAGAGGAGGAGGCCCTCAAGGCCTGAAACTATCTTGATCATATTCTAGCTACAAATATCCATGACAGGAATCAGACCTAAGGTGGATAAGCTCAAGGGATAACACCTTTACCAAAGTTGAAGGTGTTGGAATATGGTTTAATACTGCAAGGGGGGTGTGAATTAATATTAATAACTTTTCAACATTTTTCAATTATTTATTTATTAACTATATTGATCAGCAAGAAACTTCATAAATAACATCAATAAATATAAACTTAAATTATAAATTACAAGTTTTATATGAAGATTGATTTAAAGCACCAACTCTAGGAGACAACAATCCCCTTGTTTAGGGCACTAACCCTAGGAAGCACCAACTCCCTTGCTTTAGGGAACCAACCCTAGAAAGCACCAACTCCCTTGATTTAGGGCACCAAACCTAGGAAGCACCAACTCCCTTGTTTTAGAGCACCAACCCTAGGAAGCACCAATTCCTTGTTTTATGGAACCAACCCTAGGAAGTGCCAACTCCTTGTTTTACACTTTAATTAGAAAAGGATAATAATCCTTCCTTGATCCTCCCTACCACCCTCACTTCATAAGTATCTTTGTCTTTCTTCCTTGGAATCTGCACTTGCTTATGATCTTTTGATGTAGACCACAAAGAAATCTCTCTTTCACCATACATTTCTGTTTAAATATCATTCCAAAAGGTATGAAATTGAACCATTGTGTCTTTTAATAATGAACCATTGTACATTTTCATTTTTTTAACAAAATAATAATAATGTTGTCATTTTTAATTAGGAACACATTGTGTCCTTTGTTTATCTCTTTACGAAAAGGCTCTTTAATTACATCTTTAACTTCATTTGCCTTGACTTCATATTTATCTTGATAAGGTCTTTTATCCTTTATCGGTTGATTATACATTATTTGACTCTTCTTATTTTAATCTCATGTTTACTGTAATCTTAGATTAGATTTTGAACTCAGTTTCCTGGTGCACTTTTCTTGTACCTGAAATGGACAATTTCCATATGACCAGACTGTTGTGACTTATGGTTTAGACAAATATGGCACAAAAACCTGTACTTTGGCTTTTTATACGTCAGGAAATTCTCGATCAATCAAGACACAAAGTCGAGTCGGAAAGTAATGTAGAGTCGACTACTGTAAGTCGAAGTTTATCCAAGTCGAAGTCGAAGGAAATGCATATTATCGGGGCTGGAGTCGGAGGCACAGTAAGTCGAAGTTGAAGGCAAATGCAATTCAAAGAATATTGGGGTTGGAGTCGAAGGCACTGTAAGTCGAATATTGTCGAAGTCAAAGTCGGAGGCATTGTAAGTCTAAGTTGGAGCTGGAGGTAATGTTTAAACTTAAGAAATTTTCACAAGTTCCCGACATCCTGATGGTCGATTGACCCGACTATGGAGTTCCACTTCTCTACGTTCTACGTGCTTTTCACAATTTCCCAACATTTTGATGGTCGATTGTCGTGAATGTGGAGTTCCATTGCTCTATGTTTTGCATGTGTTTTTTGTTGCAGTCTCTTCTGAGCTTCTCTTCAATCAATTAGGTTCATCCCCTTTTTGACATCAATGAAAACAGTGTCCAACAAAAGGAAGCGACACTTGGCATAATATCAATCTCGTGGGCCATAATTATTGGGACCCTTGGAGAAATATAAAACATTGATTTAGTAAGATCAATGTAGGGGAGATAGCCCCAAGCTGAAGGGGCCATGTTATACTATCGAAGGTCATGGATAGGGGATAAATCTAATTCATTGGTTGAATAAGGATAACAATGTAGAATATTATGTGGCCATGGAATTATCCCTTTAGAGACTTGTTAAGGGAGACATATGGCATATCCTTAATAGTGCATGTTATAAACTTGCACACCAATACAAAGGGTTCTTTTGGACCCACAAAGATATTGACTATTGATTGTAATCATGATCGACAATTTGGAAAGCATGTTAGGGAAATTTGCATGGGGTTTAATCTATATGGAAAAGGGGTTCACTGGACCTAGAATAAACTTAGACTGTTGGATCATTGAGATCAATGGTGGAGATCACCCCTTGGCATAAAGTGTATTCCCTATGTTGGATTGATAAGGGAAGTGTGGACATCCCTCATTGGTGTAGATTATATATTTACACACCAATATAGTGGGGTTATTACAACCTACAAAGATACAGGACATTAGATGAGAAATAAATCTATGATGAGGGTTAATCCTACTATAAAGTTGATTTAAGTTTAAACTTTATTGGGTAAACATGAATAAGACACTCAACAATTATTTATTGGTGAAATTTTATAACTTGTGCACCAAAGAATGGGGTCCTTTAGACCCGAGGAAATCCCCATCATTTATTAGAATTGTGATCAACTATGGGAAGTGCGCCTGCATTGAAGGAGCTTGGGGCTTAGTGTAAAGGAGTGGATCTGCTTCCATCTAGTTAAATGCTACCACGTGGCAGCTCCTATGAGGCCAATAAGGCTTGAAACTAAAGAGAAGAAATGAAATAAAGAGAGGAAATAAAGGAAAAGGGGAATTGTGTAGGGCCATGCATGCAGGGTTCCCTACAATAATGAAAATGGGTCGAGTACACTATGAAGTAGTTCAAAAGATCAATGAGATAGAAAATTTGCAAGTCAAATACCTCAATGGCCATGTAGGCATTTGGGTACATCCCATAATTTGAAAAGATATAAGTTAATGCAAGGAACAAGCACTATATCACATACCTCATGCCATATCCCAAACCCTAAGCTTGATTATTCTTGAAGTTTTATGAATATGTATGATCAATGTCTGTCTGTGTCTGTGTGTGTGTGTGTGTGTGTGTGTGTGAGAGAGAGAGAGAGAGAGACCACAATATCATCCAAAATAAAGACATGACTCCATTTTCTCCTTTTAGATTTAGATTTAGATGTTTCTAAGGGTGTTTTGGGGGATTCCATTAGGGGATGTTATTAAAGTCTCAAATGGCAACTCAATTTTAAATATTTTATAATCTCAATTATAAACATTATTGTGGACACTTTTAGATGTTTCTATGGACATTTTTATGAATGTAATTATGGAAGTTTATTTGGAGGAAAAGAGATGTGGACATTTTTTTGGTAGCAGTAGTGGACTTTTCTCAAGATAATTTATGTTTGTAGATAAAAATGACTAATTCACCACCAAAATGAGAAAAAGTGGAAAAATGAGAAATTCAAATATGATTTGTTTTGACGGCAACTTGGGTGGTAATTATGATGGTATATTATCTAAAATATTGTAGCAATAGATGGCCTTGTCATTAGGTTGTTCAAGTTGTTCAAGAGTGCAGAGAGAGATCTCATAGCTAGCCTCTCTCACCATCTCTCCAAGATGACAAATTCTCCTAGTTTTCTCTAACCATTTTAAAGGAAAAAGAGCCACATGAACCCAAGCATGGAAATTATGGATGGGAACACATAATCACTAACTAAAATCTTGTTGTGGATGGATGGGTTGCCTCACAAGGAAATAAATGATCCATTTCTTACCGTGGGCATTATTCATGTTGTTGGTCAAACTATGTTTGGTTTATAAATGGATTATGTAGGTTAACTAACACTTTGTTAAATTTTTTATTTACTTACCTTTTAAGCCTTTAAGGCATTAATTAACTTTCTCTAGCCACCTAGGTGTATAGGTTCTAAATAAGCTACTAGATTGTGGAGGATGCTTTATGCAATCTTTTTTTTTTAATAAAATTATTTGTATGTACATACTTTTTTCATATTAATAATTAAATGAAACAATTTATTAAAAAGGAAATTCTAAGTTAAACTTTTAGATTTAATTGATTAAAAGGAATCATACTTTGAAAATACATAGACCTAAAGTAGATTGGAAAACTCTTCATCTTAACCATGGTTTAAATAAAATATGATTAATGTAAGACCTTTGACTCGAAAACTTTAACTCAAATTTGTTGTCAAACACGATTGATTAATGGACTTTTGACTTTGTTCAAGCCATTGAACGCAACATGAATTTTTTATGACTAAAAGTAATTAGTAAAGCCACATGTTTATAAGATTTTAAGACATAAACATGCAATTTTAAAAATCTAATTTTCACATCAATATTCTCCCCGATATTTTGGTACCCCTCTTCCATTTGGGTAGTAATATCTGGTTGTTAGCTAGGGTGTTAATCTTAATAAACTTGTCAAATATAATTATGATATTGTCTAATATTGGTATGCCATTGAATACATATGATTTTGAGGCCATTATGTAATATTTATCATTTTATAACAAAACAT
>JASDQU011179494.1:26277-38302 GCA_032191745.1 Picea mariana | reverse complement strand
CTCGTATTTGAAACTTCATTTCATCCACCCTTATCATTTTTCTCCATCTAGTAGAGAAATTGGTGACAACCTCAAAGTCAGTGAATGAATTGAAGCTTGGGGGGGCATGTCTCCAGCCTTTGATGATCATTCTAGAGTTAATCCACTAGCTTTCAAGCTAGGGATAGAGTACCGATCTTAGTCTTTGTTCTTTCTCGTGCTAGAAAAAACATGAGAATGTAACTGAGTAGAATTTTATCACTTTTTCGGACTCGTAAAGGTTATACGAAAAAGGAACCCCCTGGACTCTTCTTTAAACTCTTTTCAGACTCTCTAAACGTGAAAAGATTTTCAAGTGATCATGCTTCCCTTCCCACTCGTTAAAAGGTTTGAAAGGGCGTCTTTTGAGTGATAATTTATGTAGCAATAGATGGCCTTGTCATTAGGTTGTTCAAGTTGTTCAAGAGTGCAAAGAGAGATCTCATAGCTAGCCTCTCTCACCATCTCTCCAAGATGACAAATTCTCCTAGTTTTCTCTAACCATTTTAAAGGAAAAAGAGCCGCATGAACCCAAGCATGGAAATTATGGATGGGAACACATAATCACTAACTAAAATCTTGTTGTGGATGGATGGGTTGCCTCACAAGGAAATAAATGATCCATTTCTTACCGTGGGCATTATTCATGTTGTTGGTCAAACTATGTTTAGTTTATAAATGGATTATGTAGGTTAACTAACACTTTGTTAAAATTTTTATTTACTTACCTTTTAAGCCTTTAAGGCATTAATTAACTTTCTCTAGCCACCTAGGTGTATAGGTTCTAAATAAGCTACTAGATTGTGGAGGATGCTTTATGCAATCTTTTTTTTTTAAATAAAATTATTTGTATGTACATACTTTTATCATATTAATAATTAAATGAAACAATTTATTAAAAAGGAAATTCTAAGTTAAACTTAGATTTAATTGATTAAAAGGAATCATAATTTGAAAATACATAGACCTAAAGTAGATTGGAAAACTCTTCATCTTAACCATGGTTTAAATAAAATATGATTAATGTAAGACCTTTGACTCGAAAACTTTAACTCAAATTTGTTGTCAAACATGATTGATTAATGGACTTTTGACTTTGTTCAAGCCATTGAACGCAACATGAATTTTTTAAGACTAAAAGTAATTAGTAAAGCCACATGTTTATAAGATTTTAAGACATAAACATGCAATTTTAAAAATCTAATTTTCACATCAATATTCTACCCGATATTTTGGTACCCCTCTTCCATTTGGGTAGTAATATCTGGTTGTTAGCTAGGGTGTTAATCTTAATAAACTTGTCAAATATAATTATGATATTGTCTAATATTGGTATGCCATTGAATACATATGATTTTGAGGCCATTATGTAATATTTATCATTTTATAACAAAACATGGTAAAAGAGTCCCATAGAATGTCCAAATTAGTTCATTGTGAACTATGAAAATTATAATTGATATTCAACCATATTAAAAAAACAACCTTTTGGTTTATGGCTTATAACAATAGTGTGTGCATGTATGTAATATAATAATGATAGATACCAAGCAAGCACTTGAGCTTTGGAAAAATATGAAGTAATGGAACTCTTTAATGAATAATTAATGAATAATTTGAGGTAAAAAAAATTATTAAAAAAATTATATGTCGAATATATTTTCAAATATTTGTTTTTCATGTAATGTAATTTTTGGGGAAATTTATTAGATACTTTTTTTCGTTATGAGGATGGTACTAAGGATAAACTAAATTTTTCAGGGTTCGAGTTCAAGCCAATACTCAACAATTAATTCAAAAGGAGAATAAGAATGTCACAAAGTAACATTTGAACCTGAATGAGGGAGAAAACAATTTTCCTCTCAACCACTCAAACTAAACCCAATTAACTTTCTAAAAATTACTTAAAAATATAATTTATAATAATATTTAATTATTAACTAAAATATTAATGTTAATAAATTTCTAAAATCTAACTTTAGTATTGTTTAGCCATTACATACCTATGCTTTTGATACCATGATTCAAAATTTCACCATTTATATCAAAACATGGTAAATAAATCTCCATAAAATGTCCAAATTTTAGGTGTATTTAAATTTTTATGGACTATACAAAATTTAATTATAATTTAAGATTTCACCACTTATATCAAAACATGGTAAATAAATCTCCATAAAATTCCAAATTTTAAGTGTATTTAGATCTTTGTGAACTATGAAAAATTTAATTAGTATTTAACAATATTATGAAAACAATCTTTATCTTTGTTTTGTGAGTAGAGATTTGCATAAATGGCCAATAACAATATTGCATAAATGAAATCCAATAATAATAAATGTTCGCTATCAAGTTGAGTTTGGGAAAAATATAAAGTAATTAAACTCCTTGACTCATTGGAGGAAGTCAAATATCGTATTCAAGGAGTTTGTGTTTCAAATATCGTTCTAAACATGACTTAATAACATAGTCAATAATAATAATACAATATTATATTATTGTGTATAGTATTATTAGTATCTACCATATGATTATAGTAATTGTCTAAGGTGATTATTCAGTTTGTACATGTGGTTTTGAAAAGTTATCTAACTAATCTTATAATTTGTAGATTGTTTTTTCTTGAGTATTCAATTTTTTTATTCTATTTATGTTTTTTAGTGTCATTATTGGAGGAGGGGGTATGATTAGAAAACTTTCTTCTTTATTGTTTAGGATTTATTTGAAATTTTTTTATAATAATTAAAAATATATATGTAGAATTGGCAGTTTAATGAAATTTTGTTAATGTTGTGTCAAGTAGGTGGTGTTATTCTCTAGGTGCTTATTGCTTTTCTGAATGTTGAGATGTCTTGTTCCCATTGAAGGTTTCTTCTAACATGAATCGGCATTGCACCTTTATGGGCGATGAACACAATGCAAATTGTTGGAATGCCTCATTCCCATCGATTATTTCTTTTGGTCAGAACATCATTTCACCTTTGTGGGTAGTGGATAAAGTAGTGGTTAGGCACTTAATCTAGTGCTAGCCTTGGTATTGGTAGAGGTTTATTGAAGGATTGGTTAGTTTTTCTTCCACTACAAATTGTTTTCATTTACTCTTCCGAGTGTTAGGGTGTTGGGTTATTTCTTTTGTTGAAGAGTGCAAGTGAAGGAAATCAAGGCCATTGTTATAAGGGTGTAGAGGTTAGAGCTAAGAGATGTTAAGCTCTATGGTCACACCAATTTGTGTGTGGTGAATGGAATTGCAATGGGAAGAGGTGTGAATGGACCCTAAGTTGAATAATGATTAGGGACTTAAGCCAGTGGTTGAGTTTGTGTTGTTCCTTTGATTTTTTTGGTATTGGTGGAGGTTTCTTGAAGGCTTGGTTATTGTTATTTCTTCTCCCTTTATGAATGTTTTGCACTTGATCTTGTGAGAAGACCCTTGAGTTGGTTCACTGATTGGTCAAGGTCAGAAGTTATTTAAACCATTAGCTTTGAATATTTGTTTGGGTGTTAGGTTGCTTTTTTTGTTCAAGGTCATTGGACTGTGGTTGTTTAGATGCAAAGGTTGGGGTTGAGAATTGCTAAGTTGCATTGGCACTACAATTTGTGAGTAGTCGACATAATTGCAATGGTGAGGGATGTGCATGGACCTTGTAGAGGAGGCACAACCATAATTGGACCTTGGTTAGGCACCTAAAACAATGAATGACATTGGGTTGTACCTTCGATTATCGTCTCCTATGAATGGTTGTCACTTTTTCTTCTGACAAGATCTTTCGGTTGGCTCACCCATTGGTAAAGGTAACAAGTTCTTTAAACCATTAGGCTTGAATATTTCTTTGGGTACTAGGTTATTAATTTTGCTTAAAAGTGTAAGTGATTGTATTTCTTTGAATATGATATACAAGGTTTGTTCAGGTCATAAAGTAAAGAATCATAATGTTGTGTAAAAATGGAGCTTTATTTGTGCAAATGCCTCTTTGTTTGTTTACTTGTAGCATACTTTATCGAATTAAGATAATACCTAGTCAATTAGCTTATTCCATTATCATTTTGAAAATTAGTTTCAAATCCCTCTTCAATCGCACCAACTCCAATTTTAGCTTGTGTCTCTATGCAAATTGGTGGCCCTTCACATTGTAACAACCAAAATTACCACCAAAATGAGAAATTAAAATATTAATTGTTTTGATGGCAACTTGGGTGGTAATTTCAATGGTATATTCTTTAAAACATTGTAGCAATAGATGACCTTTTAGGTATGTTGGTCAAGTTGTTCAAGAGTGCAAAGAGAGATCTCATAGCTAGCCTCTCTCACCGTCTCTCCAAGATGACAAATACTCATAGTTTTCTCTAGCCATTTTAAAGGAAAAAAAAACACATGAGCCAAAGCATGACAATTATGGATGGGAGCCCATAATCACTAACTAAAATCTTGTTGTGGATGGATGAGGTTGCCTCACAAGGAAAAAAATGACCCATTGCTTACTGCGGGCTTTATTCATATTATCGGTCAAGTTATGTTTAGTTTATAAATGGTTTTTGTAGGTTGACTAACAATGGACTTTGTTAATTTTTCTTGTTTAATTTCCTTTTAAGCTTTTAAGTCATTGCTTAACTTTCTCTTAAGCTACCTAGGCATATATGTTCCAGATAAGCTACTARTTTGTGGAGGATGCTTTATGCGGCCCCTTTTTTTTTATAAAATTCTTTGTATGCACATACTTTGTTCATATTAATAGTTAAGGGAAGCAATTTATTTTAAAAAAAAACATTATAAGTCAAACTTAGATTTAACTAATTCAAATGAATCATAATTTGAAAATACATAAATTAGATTTGAAAACTCTTCATCTTAACCATGGTTCAAATAAAATTCAGTGATTAATGTAAAATTTTTGACTTGAAAACTTTAACTCGAATTTGTCAAACATGATTAATCAATAGACTTTTGACTTTGTTCAAGCCATTAAATACGGCATAATTTTTTATTACGTAATTAGTAAAACCACATTTTTATACAATTTTAAGAGATAAACATGTAATTTCAAGTATCTAATTTTCACATCAATTGTCTTCCCAATATTTTAGTATTGGTCTTCCATTTAGATAGCATTATCTAGTTGTTAGCTAGGGTGTTAGTCTTAATAAGCTTGCCAAATCTAATTTTAATATTGCTATGCCATTAAATACATATGATTTTGAAACCTTGATACAATATTTCATCGTTTTATAGCAAAACATGGTAAAAGAGCTCCATAGAATGTCCAAATGTCCAAATTCTAAGTGCATTTAGTTTCTTATGAACTATGAAAATTATAATTGAGATTCAACAATATTGTGACAACTTTTTTTATATAATATTTCATCATTTTATAACAAAACATGGTAAAAAGAGCCCCATAAAATGTCCAAATTCCAAATTCTAGGAGCATTTAATTCCTTTTCAACTATGAAAATTATAATTGATATTCAACAATATTGTGATAACTTCTTTTTGGTTTCCAAAACAATAATGCATGTATGGAATATAATAATGATGGATACCAATGCAAGTATGGCATATAATAATGATGGATACCTAGTAGCCACTTGAGTTTTGGAAAAATATAAAGTAAGGGAACTCTTTGATGAATAGTTGATGAATAATTGGAGGTCAAAAAATTTATTTAAAAATTTGTATATTAAATATTTTTTCAAAGATTTGTTTTTCACATCATGTATTTTTTTATGAAATTTATTAGGTAATTCTCATTATAAAAATGATACTTAAGATAAACTAAATTTTTGAGAGTTCGAGTTTAAGTTAATAATTTACAATTGATTTACAAAGAAAATACAAATGTTACAAATTAAAATTTAAATCTAAATAAAATAAAAATCATTTTTTTCTCAAAATACAACTAATTAACTTTCTAAAAATTATCTAAAAATATAATTATTAACTAAAATATTATTTTTAATAATTTTTTAAATCTAATTTTAAAATTATTATGACATCACATACATATGCTTTTGAGACCACGATGCAAAATTTCATCACTTATATCACAACATGGTAAATAAATCCTGTAAAATGTCTAAATTTTGGTAAATAAATCCTGTAAAATGTCGAAATTTTAAGAGTATTTAATTCCTTGTGGACTATGAAAATTTTAATTAATATTTAAGAATATTATGACAACCATCTTTCCTTTGTAAGTGTATCTTTATTTTTGGCCTCTAGACTCCATATAGACGCCCTTCAGGTGCTTGAGGGTTCCAAAACAATTATAGAATGGTTGAACAACAGGGCAGACCTCCAAGCTATCTCCCTTATAGCTTGGAAGGACAAAATCATAATGTTGCAAACCACCTTCAGAAATCTCATCTGCAACCATATTTATCGTGAGCATAACAAGTCAGCGAATCAACTTTCAAAGATGGCGCTACAAAAAAAAGTGGGAATCCTAAACTACAGTTTATGGAATGATGGTCATGAGGGACCCCCCTCCATATCACACTATTTTAATTTCAGTTATTTTTTACATTAAAATTTTCAGAAAGTCATATGTTATATTTCTTGGAAAAAGACCAATAGACTTTTATTATTGTAAATATATAGAATAGCTAGTAAACTTCCCTATAATGCTAGTAGAATACTTACTTTTCAATTGGTAAAAAAATTTGTCATCTATATTACTGCAGCTGATTACACATAGCAACGTTTTGTAACTTTCTTCGTTATGAAAACAAATTATATCTTAATATAATTGAGGAATTTTCTAATTGGGAAAAAAAAAAGCAAATGCATGAATGAAATATAACAATAGTAAATGTTGAGTAGCCATTTGAGCTTGGGAAAAATATAAAGAAATTAAACTCCTGAGGAGGCCAAACATCTTATTGGAGGAGTTTGTGTGCCAAATGTCTTTTTAAACATGACTTAAGAATATAGTAAATAATAATAATATAATTTTATATTAATGTGTATGATATTATAAGTATCTACTTTATGATATAGTAATTGTCTAAGGTGATTATTCAGTTATATAGTAATTTTCTAAGGTGATTATTGTATAAGTAGCTTCACATGAAACGTTTTTTGAATAATTTTATAATTTGTAGATTGTTTTTATTGAGAATTCAAAAAATCTTTATTTATTTAAGTTTTTTAGTGTTGTTATTGGAGGAGAGGATATGATTAGACAACTTTTCTCTTTATTTGTGAGGGTTTATATGAAAAAATAATAAACAATAATTAAAATAAAATTCATATAGAGTTGGTTACTTCGAGATTGTTGACATTAATGTGTAGTTGGTGACTTAATAAAATTTTGTTAATGTTGTGTCGAGTAGATGGCATTGCTCTCCAGGTGCTTATTTTTCTCTCGATGTTGAGATGCCTCATTTCCATTGAAGGTTTCTTCTAGCATGGACCAACATTGCACCTTTATAGGCAATGGACACAATACAAGTTGTTGGAGCCGCCTTTGTTTTTTAGCCCGTTTTGAATTTCATATCTTAATGCTCGAAATCGAAAGATGGTTTTCGTATTTTCCTTCTTTTGTTCCAAAGTCTCTGAAGTCTCATTACACGAGTGGCAATGGTTATCATACTCTCAAGGCGAGTTTTACTTTTCGTTCAAATAATTTTCCCCTTTTTTTTACCTCAGGATTTCGTATGTCGGATGTTATAGATCACATAGTTCACAAGTCCCGAACAGCAAAGCGGTGAAATCACTTTAAATTTTTACCCAAGTCATTAACGAGAGTAAATTTTTTCTAAATTACGGTTAAGCATCATCGGGGTTTCGCGTCTCGGCGTTTACTAACTCCAAAAGTCTTACTTTCGTAACCCCGATAGCCGAAACCACGAATTTCTTGTTTTGGTAACCCGCGTTAATGTTAAAGGTAAAAAGCTTAGCCGCAGTTAAGCTCTGTCGGAAATTCGTAACTTGGTGTATTTTCCTTTAAAAACTACATTGTCAAAGCCCCGAATCACGAAGTCGCGATAAAGATAGAAACGTAATTAATTAAACACTTAATCTGGTTTTATCCCCCATTTTAATTAAATCATATCATCGCGATTTCGCAACTCGGCATACGAACTTCCTGGAAGTTATACCTTCGAAGCTCTAAGTCGCGAAGTTGCGATATAAATAATCACGTAATTAATTAAGCGCCCAATCATAATTACGGTTTTTTTTTATTATTATTATTAACTAAAGATAATCATCGCAATCTCAGGTCTTAGAGGTTCGAAGGGTTAAAGCGAAAACTCCTGATGTAGTGAGTACCGAAAGATTAATTAACATCAATAAAACCTGATTAATTGAGCTAAGCCAGTATTTCTCGTGTTTTGATGCATGCACAGTCTACGAGGCAGTCTTAATTTTTCCTTACGCCAACTAACATTTCGAATTGCCAAAAATTTATGGCATTAATTAGAAACAGGGCGAATCGACAAGTAGGGAATGGGTTTTTATTGCTAAATTTATATTTAAGAATGATTTGACCATTCTGTTCCTGAAAAGTATCGAGTTTTAAATAGTTGTGTATATAGAGATGTTATTTGTTATCGCAAATTCATTTCCATATTACGCAGAGCAAAATTTTCTCAAGCGAACTAATTTCTGTATGTATACATATTTTTATCGCAGAAGAGCTAAAGCAGGATCCCCCGCCATGGCCCCGCGAAAAGCGTCTAAAGCCAACGTTGAGGTTTTGGGACAAGGTTCAGACAATGTCGTTGATACTTCACCTCGAAGTGTCAACTCTATCAGGACCTAGTCATTCGTTTCTGATGTTCTATAGCCCGAATTGGTAGATTATTCTGATGATTCCAGTGACAATGAAAAAGACGACCTGACCACCAAATATAAGATTGTCGTCCAATCTGGAATGCATAAAGTAGCAGCCAGGCCACGACTTCTCCCTTACTATGATATGGTCTGGTGGGCATTAGAACATGTGGACATACCAACCAGAACCATCATAAATGAACAGAAAGTCACTATTGGGACTTTTAGACACGAACAACTGTAGGCTATGTACAAGTTGCCTACCGTGTCGAACCTTACATACGATGCCAAATTCTTGGAGAGCTTCAAACAGAAGGAATGTGTGCAATATGACAAGACTATGTCCAATTTAATCAGAGATTGGGTTTCACACCCTGCAAAGTTCAGGGCAGACAGTAACGGTATATATTCAATAGCTTCCTTGGAACCGCAATTCAAATATGTAGCTATGATGACCTGCAGACTATACAGGAGAGAGGACACCACACATTTCTTTCTTCAATGGGTGCCTCTAATACATTCAGTTGTCGAAGGTTGTTCCTTCGACTGGGCTAAAATGTTATCTGATAGCTTGACCAGTAGAGTTACAGAGTATCGAGCGTAGAGGGAGAGCGGAAAGATTGCTTCATTCTTTATGTCCGTGTACATTATGGATGCCGTGTGTTTTCTAACGCCCTTTCCCTTAATGAGCTGGAGTTGGACTCCATCAGAGGCCGAGCCCATCCACGTCTACCATTCAAAACTGTGGGAAAACAAAGCGGCAGATTTTGTGTATGAAATCTTCAACTGGGTAATGGTACCGCTGCATGTCACTATTTTCGTCCATCCACCACCCAGGATCTCGAACAGTATAGCGACAAATCTGAGCAATATAGTTGACTGGTATGTAGAATCAAAATTCTCATATCTCAGGGTTTTCGGGGCTTCTGTTCCCCCGCATGCATTACCATTATTCATACCCGACAAGTTGGCTTGTCGTGAGGTTGCTAGGCAAACCGTAATCGGTGGAATAAGCAAGGAGCTTAAGGGATATTCAAAGAAGGTATGGCCACCTTTTCCTGTTCATTTAAATTCATATTCTTTATTAGATTTCGGGCATGCTAAAGCTGAGGAAGCAGCCCTGGAAGACCTAAAATTGGTTCATATTGAATTCAAGAAGCACGATCTGCAAAGGGTCGTAAGTAATCACTTGGCCAGTTGCGGACTCAAAAGGTTCGAACATGAGAATTCGCCCTCGGATGATTTTTTCCGAGGTGCAAGATCTTATGCCAAGATTTTGGCTCGGATACAAGCCCTGGTACCCAAAGAGAGAGCCGATGTTCTAAAATTCCAAGAACATCAACGCAGTTGTCTTCCTGCAGTATTGCGGGGTGAGAATCCAAGTACAACATAGGTGAAACAAAAAGAAGTCGAAGGCTCCAAGATGCGACACCCAGTGCAGAAAAACACCAGGACGGGGAAGAGCAAACTAGGAGTCCGAAAACAGAGATAAAGACTCCCGAGCTACCAAAAAAGCAGACTCGAGTTACTACTCAAGGACANACCGTAATCGGTGGAATAAGCAAGGAGCTTAAGGGATATTCAAAGAAGGTATGGCCACCTTTTCCTATTCATTTAAATTCATATTCTTTATTAGATTTCGGGCATGCTAAAGCTGAGGAAGCAGCCCTGGAAGACCTAAAATTGGTTCATATTGAATTCAAGAAGCACGATCCGCAAAGGGTCGTAAGTAATCACTTGGCCAGTTGCGGACTCAAAAGGTTCGAACACGAGAATTCTCCCTCGGATGATTTTTTCCGAGGTGCAAGATCTTATGCCAAGATTTTGGCTCGGATACAAGCCCTGGCACCCAAAGAGAGAGCCGATGTTCTAAAATTCCAAGAACATCAACGCAGTTGTCTTCCTGCAGTATTGCGGGGTGAGAATCCAAGTACAACATAGGTGAAACAAAAAGAAGTCGAAGGCTCCAAAGATGCGACACCCAGTGCAGAAAAACACCAGGACGGGGAAGAGCAAACTAGGAGTCCGAAAACAGAGATAAAGACTCCCGAGCTACCAAAAAAGCAGACTCGAGTTACTACTCAAGGACAGACAGCTAAGCAAATCGGAGATCCCATCACCTCCATTACTCCCTTGTAGTCAACTCAGGGAAACATAGACGCAGGGTGGATTTTAAATGAAGAATTGAGACTTATAAGGATGGAAGAGCTCCCTCCGAATGAGTTCTTTTTTTATAAGAAGAGAAAGGTTGTGGTAAAAAGAGAATTCTATCAGGAAGGGGGGTCAACAGCCAAGAAGTACAAAGTGTTGACCAATGGGAAAGACAAGAGGAAAGACGAGTTTGCTACAGAAATAGCCAGGACCTTAGGGGCATATGCTACAGCAAACCAATTTTCAGTTAGGGTTTTGAAAAATCAGCTGAAGAGAAAAAATCGCCTCATCAAAACCTTAGAAACTAGACTAGCCACAGCAGAGGAGGCTTCCAAAGACTAGGCGAGTGCAGGAATAGAACAAGCAAAGTTGGCCGATAAAAAGGAGATAGAGCTGCTCAAAACTAAGCTCGAACAAGCAGAGTTTGTGGTTCAGCACGGTCAGATACTAGCGGGCCAGCAAAAAGACTTGATTGAATAGCTATAGGCTAGAGCGGAAATCGCCGAAAGTAAAGTTATAGATATCGGGATGTTCCAGTCCCAGGCGATGGAAATTCGGAGCAGGGTTTCTGCAGCCCAGCGAAGTTTACTCGCCAAGGTAGAGATAATTCGGGACAACTGGTTACTCATTGATGAAGTATTGGAAAATTTATCTGTCAGAGAAAGGGAAGCTAGATCAGCTCGGGTCGCTTTTCAAGAAGCTGTAATAGCTACAAACAACAGGGAATCAAGAAGTACTCCCAGGTTTTCCATTTCGGAACAGACCAGAGAAAATATTCTATTGAAAGAATGGGAGCACAGTACATCAGAAGGCAAACTGCAAGCCAAGAAGGTAATGAAATCCTTTGAAGAGGATTTTGGTTCTATAGATGGTAATCTGTTAAGTATTGATAATGAAGGCAATGCTGAGAAATTAAGTCAAATGAATATAGCGAAAATCTCTCTTGATATAAATGAAAAAGAAGAAAGAGATTCGGTCGAAATCTCACAAGTAACTATGGCAGACATAGTGCAAATAGATAAATGTATGATTAAACCAAGTGTGCAATTATGCGCCATTGACATCATAGACTGACAGATGGAAGAA
>JASDQU011179494.1:16170-26177 GCA_032191745.1 Picea mariana | reverse complement strand
TTTTAATTAATGTTTAATTTTTGTTTAATATTGTTTTGTTTAATTATTTAATTAATTATTGTTAATTATTAATATATTTTTAATTTTAATATATTATTACACTAACCTAATTTCTAACCTAAACAAACTAACCTAACTACTAATTATTTAAATTATTAATTTAATTAGTTATTAAACTAATTAATATTTTATTTAATTATTTATCCTAGGTTATCTAACTTTGTTTTATTTAGGGAAGAATGGCAAGAGAACGATGAAGTGAATGGATGGAAAGGGGATTAGAGGCGAAACAATAGATGGGTTGGCAAGGATAAGTGGATGATGTAGAAGGAAGATTGGTGAAGGATGATGAAAAATGGAGGGGGAAGAAAGGCGAGTTAGCAAGCCAGGAGCTTCATCATGAGAACAACAAATGATATTTGAATCATCAGATTTCCTATAATTATAGGACCCTAACACATCATTTTCTTCTTTAAAGTTAACTAAGTTTCTTTAGATAGAGGGATCATTTTGCGATATGCAACCAACTATTACCCCTAGGGAAATAGTTTAGTTGAACCACTAATAAAAACATGATTTATATCTTAAAATGAATTGTAGTTGACCATTCAAGGAATTGGCACAATGCCTTACCCAATACTCTCTAGGTTGGCAAAGTAACCCTAAAATCCTCTTTGGGAACATCTTCCTACTTCTTAGTCTACAAGAAAGAAGCCATCCTTCCCCCAAATATATTCTTACCATCTCTCCAACTTTCTCGGACCTCACATGGACAAAGTTTCTCAATCATACAAAGAAGGGTTCACACCCTACTTAAACTCAAAGAAGAAAGAGAGGAGGCAAAGAAGAAATTGGTCATGCACCAACATACAATTAAGAGATGGTTTGACAAGAAGTTTGTAGAAGAAAAGGACTTCTAGGTGGGAGACACTGTGTTAAAATGGGACAAGCCACATGAAGAAACGGGTAAACATTCTAAATTCCAACAATTATGGCTTGGTCCTTACTTTATAGTGGATAAAATTTACCTAGGCACATACAAACTACAAAATATCAAAGGAGAAGTAGACTTCCTTCTTATCGATGTCCAAGTCTTCAAAATATACTTTAGTTAACTATCTTCAGATGGATGACTTGTACATAAATAGTTTTCCTTTCATTGTTTTTTAGTTTCGCATTTGAATTCTGCTTATTTTCATTTGCTTGTTGCTTTCTCTTCTTTTAGTCATTTGCTTTACTTAAGTAGTTCCTTTTCAAATAATGTTCTATTGCATCCTTTTTTCTAGAAACTAACCACTTGTTGCTAATAATTTGATTACTTTGCATCCTTGAGCATAGATGGTCAAAATATGGGACTCAATGGTGGAACAATGCCTAAACAACATATGGCTATGAGAAACTCAGACCCAATTATAGATAGATTGTTATTTATCTTCGAGCCTCCATTCATGCATCTAATAATGATGAATGTTTTACCTAGAATTTGATGGAGTGCCCAAGGTGTTGCATGAAAGGAAGGTTATTATCATACAAGAGATATATTTGAAACAATTCTCATTAACATGTATCGTTCCACATGCCTTTAAAGGATGATTGAAATCTTGCATCCACCTCTATCTCAAAAGACTAAACCAAAGGTAAAGGATTGGGAAAGGAATTTCAAAATATGTGGAACATGTAGGTATCTCCATCGAGGCTATGGACCCTTGATAGAAGTGGATCAAGACCTATGATACCAGAGTGACTTTTCTAGGGCTATGAATGCTTGTTGGTAGTGGAGCAACACTAAGAGAATGTGAATAATTAACCTAAATCTTTAGCATTCCTTATATGTAATAGATTTGTGACACTTCATTGGCCTCTAAGGAAGAACTAAGTTAGGAAATGATCTTCATACTTTTGCCTCATGGCTATGACTAGTAATATCTTCAAACAAGAAATGAATACTCATATAGATAATTAGAAGGACAAGGTATAGTGGCACTCATTGAGTTGAATCTTAGATGCTTCATGAGAGGTAAAAAATTTCCTCAACAGAATTAGTAATTTTCTTAAGACAATTGTTGATCTATCAACAACCCCCCATGCTATTTTTATTTTCATCATTTGATGAAGGTATAAAATACCACAGGCCCCCTCCTTTTCTTTTGGATTTATGAACCTTCATGGAATTTTCTTTGGATTGATCCCTTTACTTTGAATTTTTCCATGAATTTAGTCTTGTTCTTCATCTTTACAACTCACCAAGCTCCAAAGAATTTCCTTGATCTTTTTCATTAGCCTTTTGAGCCATTTTCTCCTTTTGAAATATTCAAAACTTGTAAAAAATTTATTTTTCACATTGCACAAAACTTGTTTTCCTTATGAAGTATTGTACTAAAGTTAGTTTTGGGCGTGATACATCACATCACACCAACTTTGTCTTCATCTCAACACAGAGAAAAACTTCAATTTTTTTTGGAAAATCCGTCGTATCCCATGACTTAAAGTTTACCTTTGTCACTCCATATCACATGAAATAATGTTCTCCTGTGACATATCACATTGATCAAAATTTTCAATTACTGAGACGTGTCACACAAAATATAGTCTTTGGATCCAATGAAAATATCATGCTCGATGAAACTTCCTCCATCCATGACATATTGCATCATAGGTTTTTCTTCATGCAACCCATTGCATCTCCTCATGTTTCCACTCGCTATGACCAAAATTTTTGCATTGCACCCTGCCAAGTCGCCTATGCATGCAATACATTGAAGTGACTCATGATGTGACTTTTAAAAATGAGTAAAAAGGTGTCAAAAAATGGGGTTTTGGTTATAAAAACAAGTTTTTCCCTTTTTCCTTTTACCATTTCACCATTGCACTTGTCATTTTCTCATAGATCATTCCTCCTCGAGTGCACCAAATGCATTGCACTACATCTCAAGATGACCAATGATCGAACCACCATATAGATTCACATCAAAAGTCAACAATGAAATTCTTCTACGTATGCATTCATCCATAGAGGTCTAATATGAATCTTTGTTTACTAAATTTAATAAATTGAAAGAAAAATCAACCAGACCAACCTCTTCATGCCACATGGCCCCTATATAAAGGATTTACCATATAATTCCATATGTTTACTTTCCCATCCTTTGCATGGCCTTGCCAAGGAAATTTTATGTCCTCTCCGACTGATCCAGGTGGATATTGGTGGCCACCCACCTATTCCAACTAGCTCCTCGTGTCCATTTTTATTCAACACGTTCTTTTGTACTGCTTTGTAATTATAGGTTCTACACTTCTGGGGATGTCTGAATCCCCACACATCCTCCAGGTGGATACAGGTAGCCTCTCACCTAATCCAACTAGATTATTTTGTATGTTTTCATGTCATCACATCTTGTTGTACTTTTGGGGATGTTTTGGGGCTCTAAACGTTGTTTCTTTGGCTCACCATAATCAAAATGTAAACAGAGTCAAATTTTTATGACGAAGTGTGTAGTTATCTGAAAGACCTTTCCAATGGGATATCACGCACCTAAAACGAAGGTCATATGCAAAAGTTATGACCCTAGGAAGTTGAGGTACCAAATTACACCAACTTGCCCATAGGGCCCACATGACTTTTGGCATTTCACATTCTAGGGTTAGGTTTTTGGATATCTAGGGTTTTGGCATTCATGAGTAATATCAAAAATTCCTATGGAGCCTCATTGTAATCCATTCTACTCAAATGGATGTGCGTAGCATCCACATCTCTTCTCAGAGATAGCTACCACCATTCGAGCAAGTTTTCAGTTCTGCAGTTTTACAGTTTCAGCCTATTTCATTATTTAATAGAAGATATTGTTCACTGGATATTTGTGTTATTATCCATATCTCTGTGTTTATTGTATTCAGTCTTTTAATCGGTTCATTTTTCTCCTAAATCCATATCAGTGATATCAGAGTGGTCTGCTCTTCATTTATTTTTCTTCATGCATGTCCCCGACAAGATCTAGGTACAAGAAGTTGGGACTCAAACCAATCGAACCATTACCAGATCGATCACTCCAAGCCCAAAAAAAACCCATGGGGGACAAAAATAAATATGATGGAGCAGGAGATCCTATTAAAGTTTTGCTCGAGGAAGCCCTCGCATGACAAAGGAACGAAATGATAAACAACTTCGCGCAAATCCTTCGACGACTGCCCACAAGAGAAGCATCTTCATCAAGCGGTCATTCAACCCCCTTCAAGGTACAAGTAAATTTTGATATTCCATTATTTGAAGGACTGATATATGCAGATTTTGTAGATAAATGGTTGAATCTTCTCGAAGGATATTTTTCGGTCCACAATTTTTCTGATAGGGAAAAGATCACTTTTGCACTCCTCAAGGTCGTTCCCCATGTTAAAGACTAGTGGGATACTTACTCTGAGCAAAGGGCCATGGAGGAATCTACAATGTTTGTGGTGGCCCCTACATGGGATTCCTTCCAGGATGCCATTAAAGAACAGTAATACCCCATTGGAAGCTACAAGGACCAATATACCATATGGACCACCCTACGTCAAGAAAGGGACTAGACAGTACCAGATTTCACCAATATTTTCCATACCCTATGCACCAAATTGGGTATCAAAGACTCTAAGCGTCATCTGGTGCTCAATTACCACATTTTTTTGCATAGATATATTCAAACATAAATGAATTTCCTATACATCGCCTCTTTGGGCATAGATTATAGATACGTTGTCAAGATCGAGCAGAAATTTAAGCAAAAATGGCGAGATTTTGGATCTGCAAACCCCTCACATATGAAGTAGGGAAAAGGCATCCCCAAACCACACAGAAAGGGACCAAGTCAAGATAGCTTCCATCAGGACAACCAGTCCAAGCCGCAACACAAGAAGGGAAATGAGAATATGAAGAAGGACATGGGAAAATGGTGTGAGTACCATAAACATCCTTAACACAACACTGAAGAATGTCACTCCAAGCAGTTCCTCGTGGCCAAGATGAAGGATTCTGAGTAAGAGGATGATTATGATTCCAAGTCAAATCCTAAAGGAGGGAAGTGAATTATCGATGTTGAACCCAATGCCACTGTCTCTACCACCAAAGTCAGACCAAGTGAACTAGAAAAACCATAGGAAGGGGAACACCTCTTTCACTCGCAGATGTGGGTCAAGGGAGCTCTGATTCATTTCATTGTCAACAGCGATAGTCAGAAGAACTTGATTTCAGCAGAGGTGTTCAAGCGGATGAACCTACCAATGACACCACACCCGCAGCCCTACACCATCGGTTGGATTCGCTAAGGAAGAGATCTTTCTATCAGCCAAAAATGTCATTTTCCCTATGACATCAAGCCTTTCAAAGATGAGGTATTGTGTGATATTGTTCCCCTTGAATTTTGTGATGGTATTTTAGGACAACCATATTTTTTGAAGCGTCATGTTGTGTATGAGTCTAGACCCTGCATTTTTATTATTACTTTGGGTAGACAATTGTACAGGATCCCAAAGATAGCACCACCTACTGCTATTTCTTTAATCTCTGCTAAGAAATGCAGTAAGGTAATTTCACAGACTGGGAAGTTCGTCTTCTTTGTGATTTGTGATCACAGTAAGTAGAAGGTTGTCACCACATCCGTGGCCTCTATAAAACACCTCTCTTTGCAACAAAATCAAGTGGACAAGATCGTGGAAGAATACAGAGACATCTTCTCCTCGCCTACAGGGGTACCAAAACACTATCAAGTCAAGCATCCAATTGATCTGACCCCCAGTGCACCTCTACCCAATGGACCAGTCTATCGGCGCTCGCTAATGGAGAATGACGAAATCAGGTGTCAGATCTGAGAGCTTCTTCAAAAGGTGCACATCAGACCCAATGCCTCGCCTTGCGGAAGCTCGATTGTATTGGTGTAGAAGAAGGATGGGACTTGGCGACTCTGCATTCATTACAGAGCCTTAAACAAAATCACAGTCGGGAACCGCTACCCCATTCCCAGGACTAATGACCTTATTGACCAAATCAATGGGGGGAATTTCTTCATCAATATTGACCTAAAGTTTGGCTACCACCAGGTTCCCATTGAACCAACTGATGTATGGAAGACAACCTTCAAGTCTAAAGAAGGTCTCTATGAATGGCTAGTCATGCACTTTAGCTTAATAAATACACCAGTCACTTTCATGAGGTCGATGGAAGATGTATTGAGACCCTTCACCAACTCCTTTTTGGTGGTATATTTGGATGACATCCTCATCTTCAGCAGAACTTGGGAGGAGCACATGCAGCATATTCAACAGGTTTTGAGCACTCTGTAGCAGCACAAGCTATATGCCAACTTGGAAAAAGGTTCGTTTGGCATGATCAGGGTCCAATACTTGGGCTACATTATTGATGAGTATGGGGTACATTTTGATCCAGCTAAGATCCAAGTCATCCGTGACTGGCCAGCCCCAACCACACTGACCAAGCTTTAGAGATTTTTGGGGCTAGACAACTTCTACCAACGGTTCATGTTGGGATTCTCCCATATTAGATGGGCCCTCATCCAGGTGACCAAGGTCAATGGTAGGGCCAAGTTTGTGTGGGGAAAGGAGTAGAAACATGCATTCTATGATCTGAAGCATTGCTTGTGCTCAGCTCCAGTACTATCCTTGCCTAATCTGCAGCAACCATTAGAGATTGATAATGATGCATCTGACTATGTTGTGGGAACAGTTCTCACTCAGCATGGGCATCTGATGGCATACAATAGTGAGACACTCTCTGATACTATCGATAAATACCCCACTTATGACAAGGAAATATATTCCATTTTGCAAGCTTGTCATCAATGGAAACATTACATTCTGGGGAAAGAGACGATCATACACACTGATCAAAAGCCTCTGCATTTCATACAGACACAGGGGAAATTGCAGAATGACAGCCATATAAGACATAAGACATGTATCATCCACCTTCTTGCAGCAGTTTCATCTCAACATCAAGTATAAGACATGTATTTCCAATGGTGTTGGTGACTTCCTCGGTCGGCCCCCTGTGGTTTCACTCACCACTATGCTCCATTCATGTGGACATGAATCATCTGAATGGCCCCAACTTTATCAGCAAGATCCAGACTTCGCCACCACATTTCATCTCTTGGGTACAGGTGCAATTTTCATTGATTTTCACATTCAAGATAGACTCTTATGCCACCTGGGCCATCTTTGTGTTCCTATAAGCGAGTGTGCAAAGATGATTTAGGAAGCCCACTATAGTCGGGTGGCAGGACATTTTCGCATAGAGAAAACAGTGGTCGTTCTTCAGAAACATTTTTATTGGCCAAAACTTCAACATGAAGTCAACAAGTATATCATATATTTCACTACCTGTGCCAATTCCAAGCCAACCATCAATAAGAAAGGCTTATATACCCCTATTCCTATTCCCGAGAAGCCTTGGGAATCCATCTCAATGGATTACATGTCTGGTTTGTCTTCCACCAAGCAAGGAAATGATTGTGTGTTTGTGGTCGTTGATCAATTTTCGAAGATGGCCATCCTCATAGTCTGTAAGAAGAATGTCACAATGGAAGATATTGCCAAGCTCTTCTTCAAACGAGTGTGGGTCCACTTTGGGATACAACAGACCATCATCTCCGACAGAGACAATAGGTTCCTCAACACCTTTTGGTCGAGTCTATGGTCTATGTTGGACACCAAGCTCAAAAAATTCACTGCTTTCCACCCCCAAACCGATGGCCAAACAGAGGTCATCAATCGAATGATTGTGCACATCCTACGCATGTACAATTATAAGCATCCACGTACATGGGATGAGAGTCTCCCATATGTCCAACATAGTTACAACAAGGCTCTCCATAATTCCACCAACCATAGCCCATTTCAGGTGGGTCTGGGATTCCAACCTGTGAGACCCATTGATGTTGCACTCTCTCTTTCCATCGCACGGACAAACTCTTCCCTTGATCAGTCTACGATCGACAAAGCCACCAGATTCATTGAGTGGATTCATCACATCCACCAACAAGTCCAAGATATTTTGTAGAAATCCAATGCTAACTACAAGTAGCTCCATGATCAACACATGGTACCACACCAGTTTCAGGTTGGTTACAAAGTCTGGTTACATTTGCAGAAGGAGCGTCTCACTGGGCCCCATCGGAAGCTTCTACCGCTTCATTATGGGCCTTACACTATCACCAAGGTTGTGGGTAGAAATTCTTTTGAGCTCAACACTCCACCCTTCCTTGGTCTACATCCAGTATTCAATGTGGACCTCCTTCGGCCATATTTTCCACCATTATTGGACACTTCTAAGATCGCAAAACAACTAACACCAGCAGAGCTCAACCCTAACTGCATGGAACATGCATCCACTGATCAAATAGTGGACACACAATTCAAGGGCACTCGTCAATAGTGGATCCATATTTATCGGGTTGTCAAGGCATGGAAACGCCTACACCAAGTCAAGTGGATCACCCGGGGCCAAATCCAGCATAATTTTCCTCACTTGATGGGGGAACTCAACGCAATGGAGACCATTGCTTCCTAAGGGGGGAGGATTGATCCAGGTGGATATTGGTGGCCAGCAACCTATTCCAACTGGCTCCTCGTGTCCATTTTTTTTCATCACGTTCTTCTGTACTCCTTTGTAATTGTGGGTTCTACACTTATGGGGTTGTCTAAAGCCCCACAAATCCTCCAGGTGGATACGGGTGGCCTCTTGCCTAATCCAACTGGCTTATTTTGTATGTTTTCATGTTAGCACATTTTGTTGTACTTCTGAGGCCGTTTTGGGGCCCTAAATGTTGTTTTTTTAGCTTGCCACAATCAAACTATAGACAAAGTCTAATTTTGATGATAGAATGTGTAGTTGTCTTAAAGACCTTTCCAACGGGCTATCATGTTCCTAAAACGAAGGTCGTATGAAAAATTTACGACCCTAGGAAGTTGAGGTACCAAATTACACCAACTTACCCATAGGGCCCACATGAATTTTAGTGTTTCACCTTTTAGGGTTAGGTTTTTGGATGTTTAGGGTTTTGGCATTGATGAGTAATATAAAAAATGCATATGGAGCCTCATTTTAATCCATTCTACTCAGACGGATGTGTGTAGAAACCACATCTCTTCTCAGAGATAGCTACCACCATTCGAGCAAGTTTTACAGTTTCATCCTATTTAATTATTTAATATAAGACATTGTTCCTTGGATATTTATGTTATTCTCCATATCCTTGTGTTTATTGTATTTATTCTGTTAATCAATTTGTTCCGCTCCTAAATCTGGATCACTGACTGAAACCATTATTTCCTACTGATTGGACTTCATCTTCATGCTCACTAAATGGAAGAATGATTGACTTCCCATCAGACATCACTTGGGGGGGAGGATGGTCGGGACTCATTTTCAAATAGAATAAAAGGGGAGCCTCACTTAACAAATGAGATTAGATAACACAACAATAATACCATGATCCAACCTATGGTCATCACCATATTTCTCCTTTCAATCCAAGAAAAGGCTTCCATAAATTTTAGTTGATGAGGCATGAGGGACATGGGAATATTGAGCTACGAGTTGCAAGGTACCACTAGTTCCCCAAGTTCGATAAACATTCCCTATCCAGTCTCAAAGAATATTTAATCTAAGTATAATCTAGTCACCCTCGACATTCATCATACCCATGACGGTTTTTTTCTTGCTATCCCCGCATTGCTAGTTGCAGCTTAACAAACCAACCCATGTAGAGTTGCTATTAGAGAGACCCCCACCCCCAACCCCACCCTATTTTGAGTAAACCATAGACAACATGAATTTAAGGGCAATCATTAAGAAAACATTTTCAAGTGCAGAATTTCAGCCTCCTTAAGAAGGCCACCATCAACAAATAATAAATTTGTGGATCCTTTGTTATTTCTCTCCACATAAGCATTTATATATGTTTAAAAACTAGCAATGCTAATGTGTGATGTTGTTGACATGGATGAGTTGCATGATC
>JASDQU011179494.1:0-16150 GCA_032191745.1 Picea mariana | reverse complement strand
TCAACAAATTCTATTCTTTTAATTCCTGAAGACAATTCAGACAGAAATGTGATTGTGAATATAGGAAAAACAATTACATAAGAAAATGCATCACCAGGCTATTTGACACAAGAATCATGCGATTGTATTATTTGGAAAATAAAAATATGCTCATTGTGAGCTACATTACAATGATGGTCTTTTGCTTCTCAAATTCCACACTAAGCAACCCTCTTCATGTTTAAATTATAACAATATATAGAAAAAATTCTCCCCCGGGATCAGGAGGTCGAATTCAACAACCTAGCCAAAAATAGAAACAATTTCCTCAAAGTTATGAACTGTTTGCCATGAAAAAAGGGTCGGACTGTTGAAAATAAGTGTTAACTCAGATGCTTTTATCTCCCAAAATATGATATTTATGCGAAAAATGAAAGAGGTTATTGTATATGAGCCCATTTTGGAGAAAAACCTCTCTCAGTTTTTCAAAATTCATCTCCATCTATCCAAGATATGGGATTGAAGAAGATGTGTCAAACAGGAAAATCCAAAATCCTGAAAAATAAGGCTCACAGATGCTCTCGATTATCCCAAAGCATGGCACCTGTACAAAAATTGAGGGAGTTTATTGGATTTCAGCCTGTTTTAGAGAAAAACCTCTCTCGATTTTTCAAAATGAGCCTTGGTTTTCCCATAATCCACCTTAGAAGACGTTTGGTTAAACGTTGTGAAAACTGGTTTTTTTGGCAGGAGGGGTGGTATTCCGGAGGGGGTAAATGGTAAATGGTATTTAGGGGGGATCTGAAATTCTATAGAGGTGACAAGTGGCAGGACGTGGTTTTACTTTCCGGACCCTTGGTTGAGTGACAGAAGGGGGGGTCAAGAATATGGAAAAGGGTATGTGTTTTAAACTTAGGATACATTTTTTTTAGTTTTTATTTAATTGTATTTAGTTTTGTTTTTTTTTATTTTATTATATTTTTATTTTATTATATTTTGTTTTATTTTGCTTTTTATTATATTATATTTTTATTATATTTTGTTTTTGTTTTTATTATATTTTATGTGTTTTATTTTATATGCATTTTTTTTGTTTTAATTTTTTTAAATTGTTTTATTTTAATTAATGTTTAATTTTTGTTTAATATTGTTTTGTTTAATTATTTAATTAATGTTTAATTATTTAATTAATTATTGTTAATTATTAATATCTTTTTAATTTAAATATATTATTACACTAATCTAATTTCTAACCTAAACAAACTAACCTAACTACTAATTATTTAAATTATTAATTTAATTAGAGATTAAACTAATTAATATTTTATTTAATTATTTATTCGGGTTATATAACTTTGTTTTATTTCGGGAAGAATGGTGAGAGAACGATGAAGTGAATGGATGGAAATGGGATTAGAGGCGCGATAGTAGAGGGGTTGGCAAGGATAAGTGGATGATGTAGTAGGAAGATTGGTGAAGGATGATACAAAATGGAGGGGGAAGCGAGGCGAGTCAACAAGCTAGGAGATTCATCATGAGACCTACAAATGATATCTAAATCATCATATTTCCTATAATTATAGGACCCTAACATAGGCTCCACCTAGGGATGGCAGCTCTTTCAAGAGGTGACAAGAACCACAAAACTCTGAATTTGTAGACTCATGCCTTATCTATTGGGTTGATCCCAAAAATTTATTTTGCAACCTGTACCTGTTTTGATCCTTCAAATGAAACCAAATCAAACTTAAGACTAAAATTTGAAATGCACGCTAAACTGGAAACTGTACTGCAATTTGAAATTGAGATTGAAAAAATTGTTGAAATGGATGCTCAAAGAGCTGAGCTTATTTGCACACTGCTACCTACCCTACACTGCTGAAAATCATGTTGAATCAAATAATAAAAAAATGTCAATGAAGCCAGTCAAGTAGCTGCTGAAACAAGTGGACTTCTTGACTACTTGTTAGCACAATCAAAAGGACAACTTGACCTTTTGTCCACATAATCAAAACTGCAAAGTTTAATGGCCACTGCTGAAAACATGATTGATCATTTATGCTGAAAAAATCTTCCATGTAGTATGTTATGGGATCAAGAAAGACATGACCTATTTTTTTACTTTCAACAAATTTATGGTCATAATTGGGTATGGCACATATAGTTTTTACATCATTATACAGTTCCTGATATGGCTGCAAATTTTCTGCCGAACTTTGAAATGAGACTCCTGTTGAACAAGACCATAAAGTTGGTTGTCTAATTAAGTCTATATCATAACTACTTTTAGGCTCATAGCTGGCCAATGGAACAAGACTTTGACTACACAGATCATCCAACGCATCAGCTATTGGATCCTGTTGAAACTGGGATGACTATTGCATTGGTTCCAATGACACTTCATATTTTTCTATGTGCTTATCATTTAGGACATGATCAAGATTCTTCTTTAAAAACTGAAATGAATTAAAGCTTAATGGTACATAATTATTTTGGATTAACTCATATTTTATTTCAGGCTCTAAGCTTTCATCTAGAATTTGAAAATCAATGTAGCTCAAGGGTTGCAATTCTAGGTCTAGAACAACTTCCATATCATCAATGACATCCTCAACAAATGCATTAGAACATTCTTCATCCCTACTACTGACAACTTGCTTATAATTTTCTCTCAGAAATTGAAATAAAGAAAAACATAAGTGAAAAGACTTTCCACTTACTCTGAGATTTTATGCACTTTCCTCATTGTTGTCATAATTAATATGCACATGCTGATTGTCATATTTGAGTTGTAACTGAGCTTCCTTCTCCCAAAAACATGCTATGGATTGCTTTGAACAGTCAGCATTGATTTGAACCATATAATCATCATCATATTGACCATTCTCGGGTGGATAATCCATGTAAGAAAAGTCATCAATCATACACATCATATCAGTTGATTGCTCCTCTGTAGGTTGATTTTGAATTTCATCATTGACTATGTTGTGAATTGAATACATAAAATAATCATTTTTTGATCTATGATACCAAGGGTGAGTTGAAAATGCTTGGGAACAATGACCCTTTATTTCTCTGAAAAAAATGGAACATTGTGTCTTTGAACATCAAGTTCTTCTCTTATCATAACCTTTTGCATCATCTCTTTCATTGTGCTTGCCAAAATGTCTAGCTTTGCTTCTGAAGATTTCAGCTGCTCCTTTGCTAGTTTCTTCCTTTCTTCTACCTTGATCTTTGACCTTTTGATCAGCAAATTAGCTTCCACACTAATCACACTGTCTTTCATCTCCTTGAGTGTAGTAGTGTTCATTTCTCTCAACTGAAATGCCATCTTTGGATCAAAGGCATCTGGGTAGTGTAAGAGAGCTAAACCAAGAGGAGGTTTTATATCAGCAGGCTTTGAATTGTAAACTTGATTGAAACTGGATGAAAAGTGTTGCACTATTTCTCTTGGATGTCTTTTCAAATGATCATACTCTTATAAAATAAGAAAAATATTTTTCTTGATCTCCCATATACCAAGGAAGACTTCTAAAAACTGATGAAATTTGGATATGCTTGCAACTGACAAAATTTTGAACCATTCCAAGCTCTATCTTGCAAAGATAGAGCAAAAAGTCGGATGCAGACATCATTCTCCTCAACCTAAAAAGGATCAAGAAAATTATCAAAACCCTGAATGTGTTTCTCAACAGTGATGTTACCATATTCTCCATAAAAATTGGGAAAATATTTGTAATAATTTGCAGAGAAATCATGGAGTATAGGAGGTAAGACAAGGGGCATGTATCTATCTGGAATATTTATAGATGTAGGAGTATGTACAAGGACTGTAAAATTAGGCTTGATATCTTGAGGCTCATCAGGTTGAATTTTATCAACATAAGTTTCAACAATATGGTCTTGTCCGGGATCATAAAAAGAGAATAAATAATTAAAAATAAAACCTATTATGTCTTGGATAAAATTCCAACTTGCATACCTGATATTTTTAGATTGTCTTGTCATGTTTCAGGTTCTTCCTCCAGTGGAGTCTTTGAAATTGGTTGGAATTGATTGGAGTCACCTGGTGGATGATTCATCCTTCTTGTGTCTGATCATTATCCACCATCAGTAATCAGATTTGGAACTTGATATGCTTTTTTGAGGAACATCCCCAGTATGGTCGCCACTATGTTAACACTCTGTAAATTCTCAGGCTGAGGAAGAAATTGACAAAGGTAACCACAAAATGCTTTGGAGTCCAGGATCTAGCCCCCCTAGACCTAGAGAGGGATCTCTCTATTAGTTTTAGCTTTGTTTTAAAGAATATATTAGGCTAGATATCTAGTTCAGGGTTTTGATTTAAATAAGTGGGCAGTAACAGAGAAGAAGAACCATTGGGCTATGGAGTCACATCAACAAATTAATCAAATCCAATTTATGTAAGGTTAATCTGCAGGGAAAGGTAGTCAAAACATTGGATCTAATATTTTTGAATGAAAGGAGGAATAGAAGATAGGAAACAAAATCAATAGCAGATGCAGAGAAATTAAGAATTCTCCACTTGTATCTCAGAGAAAAACATAGAACTTATCAACAGCCAAAACAGAGTGTCTAATTCAACAAATTCTATTCTTTTAAATCCTGAAAACAATTTAGATAGAAATGTGATTGTGAAGACAGGAAAAACAATTACATAATAAAATACATCACTAGGGTATTTGACACAAGAATCTTGCGATTGTATTATTTGGAAAATAAAAATATGCTCACTGTGAGCGACATTACAATGTTGGTCTTTTGCTTCTCAAATTCCACACTAACCAACCCTCTTCACGTTTAAATTATAGAAATATATAGAAAAAATTATCCCCAAGATCAGGAGGTCGAATTCAACAACCTGGCCAAAAATAGAAACAATTTCCTCAAAGTTATGAACTGTTTGCCATGAAAAAAGGGTCGGACTGTTGAAAATAGGGGTTAACTCAAATGATTTTATCTCCCAAAATATGATAGTTGTGTGAAAAATGAAATATTTTGTTGTATATGAGCCTGTTTCAGAGAAAAACCTCTCTCGATTTTTCAAAATTCATCTCCAGATGTCCAGGATCTGGGTTTGAAGAATATGTGTCAAACAGAAAAATCTGAAATCCCGAAAAATAGGGTTCAAATATGCTCTTGATTCTCCCAAACCATGGCTCCTGTGCAAAAAATGAGGGAGATTATTGGATTTCTGCCCGTTTCAAAGAAAAACCTCTCTCAATTTTTCAAAATGAGAAGTGGTTTTCCTGGAATCCACATCGAAATAAGATTGGTTAAACATTGCGAAAAGCAGTTTTTTTAGGGGAGATGTGGTATTCCGGAGGGGGTAGGTGGTAAATGGTATTTAGGGGGGGTCCGAAATTTTGTGGATGTGACAAGTGGCGAGAGGTGGCTTTACTTTCCGGACCCCTTGGTTGAGTGATGTAAGGCGGTGGGGGGCTTCCAAAATATGGAAAAGGGTATGCATTTTAAACTTGGGATAAAAAAAAAACGGTTTTTATTTAATTGTGTTTTGTTTTTATTTGTTTTATTTTATTATATTTTGTTTTATTTTGTTTTTGTTTTTATTATATTATATTTTATTATATTTTGTTTTATTTTGTTTTTGTTTTTATTGTATTTTATGTGTGTTATTTTATATGCATTTTTTATTTGTTTTAATTTTTTTAAATACATCCTGAGTGGGCCTAATGGTTAAGAATATGTGTTTCCTCCTAAGAGGTCACAAGTTCAAATCCAGAGGGGGGTAGGGTATATATACCTCTGCAGACTTTACCAGTCAAATCGTTGGACAGAGGGGGTCCCTTGTCCCACAAACAAGGGGGTCTCATACACCAATTTGGTGTGGCTTGGACGTGACCTTAAAAATAGATTATTATTATTATTATTATTATTATTATTATTATTATTATTATTATTATTATTATTATTATTATTTATACAGCCTAAGTGGGCCTAATGGTTAAGAACATGTGTTTCCTCCTAAGAGGTCAGAAGTTCAAATCCAGAGGGGGGTAGGGTATGTATACCTCTGTAGACTTTACCAATCAAATCATTGGGCGGAGGGGGTCCCTTGTCTCATACACCAATTTGGTGTTGCTTGGTCGTGACCTTGAAAATAGATTATTATTATTATTGTTATTGTTATTTTAATTAATGTTTAATTTTTGTTTAATATTGTTTTGTTTAATTATTTAATTAATTATTGTTAATTATTAATATCTTTTTAATTTTAATATATTATTACACTAACCTAATTTCTAACCTAAACAAACTAACCTAACTACTAATTATTTAAATTATTAATTTAATTAGTTATTAAACTAATTAATATTTTATTTAATTATTTATCCTAGGTTATCTAACTTTGTTTTATTTAGGTAAGAATGGCAAGAGAACGATGAAGTGAATGGATGGAAAGGGGATTAGAGGCGAAACAATAGATGGGTTGGCAAGGATAAGTGGATGATGTAGAAGGAAGATTGGTGAAGGATGATGAAAAATGGAGGGGGAAGCAAGGCGAGTTAGCAAGCCAGGAGCTTCATCATGAGACCAACAAATGATATTTGAATCATCAGATTTCCTATAATTATAGGACCCTAACACATAATTTTATTCTTTAAAGTTAACTAAGTTTCTTTAGATAGAGGGATCATTTTGCGATATGAAACCAACTATTACCCCTAGGGAAATAGTTTAGTTGAACCACTAATAAAAACATATCTTAAAATGAATTGTAGTTGACCATTGAAGGAATTGGCACAATGCCTTACCCAATACTCTCTAGGTTGGCAGAGTAACCCTAAAATCCTCTTTGGGAACATCTTCCTACTTCTTAGTCTACAAGAAAGAAGCCATGCTTCCCCCAAATATATTCTTACCATCTCTCCAACTTTCTCGGACCTCACATGGACAAAGTTTCTCAATCATACAAAGGAGGGTTGACACCCTACTTAAACTCAAAGAAGAAAGAGAGGAGGCAAAGAAGAAATTGGTCGTGCACCAATATACAATTAAGAGATGGTTTGACAAGAAGTTTGTAGAAGAAAAGGACTTCTAGGTGGGAGACACTGTGTTAAAATGGGACAAGCCACATGAAGAAACGGGTAAACATTCTAAATTCCAACAATTATGGCTTGGTCCTTACTTTATAGTGGATAAAATTGGCCTAGGCACATACAAACTACAAAATATCAAAGGAGAAGTAGACTTCCTTCTTATCGATGGCCAAGTATTCAAAATATACTTCAGTTAACTATCTTCAGATGGACGACTTGTACATAAATAGTTTTCCTTTCATTGTTTTTTAGTTTTGCATTTGAATTCTGCTTATTTTCATTTGCTTGTTGCTTTCTCTTCTTTTAGTCATTTGCTTTACTTGAGTAGTTCCTTTTCAAATAATGTTCTATTGCATCCTTTTTTCTAGAAACTAACCACTTGTTGCTAATAATTTGATTACTTTGCATCCTTGAGCATAGATGGTCAAAATATGGGACTCAATGGTGGAACAATGCCTAAACAACATATGGCTATGAGAAACTCAGACCCAATTATAGATAGATTGTTATTTATCTTCGAGCCTCCATTCATGCATCTAATAATGATGAATGTTTTACCTAGAATTTGATGGAGTGCCCAAGGTGTTGCATGAAAGGAAGGTTATTATCATACAAGAGATATATTTGAAACAATTCTCATTAACATGTATCGTTCCACATGCCTTTAAAGGATGATTGAAATCTTGCATCCACCTCTATCTCAAAAGACTAAACCAAAGGTAAAGGATTGGGAAAGGAATTTCAAAATATGTGGAACATGTAGGTATCTCCATCGAGGCTATGGACCCTTGATAGAAGTGGATCAAGACCTATGATACCAGAGTGACTTTTCTAGGGCTATGAATGCTTGTTGGTAGTGGAGCAACACTAAGAGAATGTGAATAATTAACCTAAATCTTTAGCATTCCTTATATGTAATAGATTTGTGACACTTCATTGGCCTCTAAGGAAGAACTAAGTTAGGAAATGATCTTCATACTTTTGCCTCATGGCTATGACTAGTAATATCTTCAAACAAGAAATGAATACTCATATAGATAATTAGAAGGACAAGGTATAGTGGCACTCATTGAGTTGAATCTTAGATGCTTCATGAGAGGTAAAAAATTTCCTCAACAGAATTAGTAATTTTCTTAAGACAATTGTTGATCTATCAACAACCCCCCATGCTATTTTTATTTTCATCATTTGATGAAGGTATAAAATACCACAGGCCCCCTCCTTTTCTTTTGGATTTATGAACCTTCATGGAATTTTCTTTGGATTGATCCCTTTACTTTGAATTTTTCCATGAATTTAGTCTTGTTCTTCATCTTTACAACTCACCAAGCTCCAAAGAATTTCCTTGATCTTTTTCATTAGCCTTTTGAGCCATTTTCTCCTTTTGAAATATTCAAAACTTGTAAAAAATTTATTTTTCACATTGCACAAAACTTGTTTTCCTTATGAAGTATTGTACTAAAGTTAGTTTTGGGCGTGATACATCACATCACACCAACTTTGTCTTCATCTCAACACAGAGAAAAACTTCAATTTTTTTTGGAAAATCCGTCGTATCCCATGACTTAAAGTTTACCTTTGTCACTCCATATCACATGAAATAATGTTCTCCTGTGACATATCACATTGATCAAAATTTTCAATTACTGAGACGTGTCACACAAAATATAGTCTTTGGATCCAATGAAAATATCATGCTCGATGAAACTTCCTCCATCCATGACATATTGCATCATAGGTTTTTCTTCATGCAACCCATTGCATCTCCTCATGTTTCCACTCGCTATGACCAAAATTTTTGCATTGCACCCTGCCAAGTCGCCTATGCATGCAATACATTGAAGTGACTCATGATGTGACTTTTAAAAATGAGTAAAAAGGTGTCAAAAAATGGGGTTTTGGTTATAAAAACAAGTTTTTCCCTTTTTCCTTTTACCATTTCACCATTGCACTTGTCATTTTCTCATAGATCATTCCTCCTCGAGTGCACCAAATGCATTGCACTACATCTCAAGATGACCAATGATCGAACCACCATATAGATTCACATCAAAAGTCAACAATGAAATTCTTCTACGTATGCATTCATCCATAGAGGTCTAATATGAATCTTTGTTTACTAAATTTAATAAATTGAAAGAAAAATCAACCAGACCAACCTCTTCATGCCACATGGCCCCTATATAAAGGATTTACCATATAATTCCATATGTTTACTTTCCCATCCTTTGCATGGCCTTGCCAAGGAAATTTTATGTCCTCTCCGACTGATCCAGGTGGATATTGGTGGCCACCCACCTATTCCAACTAGCTCCTCGTGTCCATTTTTATTCAACACGTTCTTTTGTACTGCTTTGTAATTATAGGTTCTACACTTCTGGGGATGTCTGAATCCCCACACATCCTCCAGGTGGATACAGGTAGCCTCTCACCTAATCCAACTAGATTATTTTGTATGTTTTCATGTCATCACATCTTGTTGTACTTTTGGGGATGTTTTGGGGCTCTAAACGTTGTTTCTTTGGCTCACCATAATCAAAATGTAAACAGAGTCAAATTTTTATGACGAAGTGTGTAGTTATCTGAAAGACCTTTCCAATGGGATATCACGCACCTAAAACGAAGGTCATATGCAAAAGTTATGACCCTAGGAAGTTGAGGTACCAAATTACACCAACTTGCCCATAGGGCCCACATGACTTTTGGCATTTCACATTCTAGGGTTAGGTTTTTGGATATCTAGGGTTTTGGCATTCATGAGTAATATCAAAAATTCCTATGGAGCCTCATTGTAATCCATTCTACTCAAATGGATGTGCGTAGCATCCACATCTCTTCTCAGAGATAGCTACCACCATTCGAGCAAGTTTTCAGTTCTGCAGTTTTACAGTTTCAGCCTATTTCATTATTTAATAGAAGATATTGTTCACTGGATATTTGTGTTATTATCCATATCTCTGTGTTTATTGTATTCAGTCTTTTAATCGGTTCATTTTTCTCCTAAATCCATATCAGTGATATCAGAGTGGTCTGCTCTTCATTTATTTTTCTTCATGCATGTCCCCGACAAGATCTAGGTACAAGAAGTTGGGACTCAAACCAATCGAACCATTACCAGATCGATCACTCCAAGCCCAAAAAAAACCCATGGGGGACAAAAATAAATATGATGGAGCAGGAGATCCTATTAAAGTTTTGCTCGAGGAAGCCCTCGCATGACAAAGGAACGAAATGATAAACAACTTCGCGCAAATCCTTCGACGACTGCCCACAAGAGAAGCATCTTCATCAAGCGGTCATTCAACCCCCTTCAAGGTACAAGTAAATTTTGATATTCCATTATTTGAAGGACTGATATATGCAGATTTTGTAGATAAATGGTTGAATCTTCTCGAAGGATATTTTTCGGTCCACAATTTTTCTGATAGGGAAAAGATCACTTTTGCACTCCTCAAGGTCGTTCCCCATGTTAAAGACTAGTGGGATACTTACTCTGAGCAAAGGGCCATGGAGGAATCTACAATGTTTGTGGTGGCCCCTACATGGGATTCCTTCCAGGATGCCATTAAAGAACAGTAATACCCCATTGGAAGCTACAAGGACCAATATACCATATGGACCACCCTACGTCAAGAAAGGGACTAGACAGTACCAGATTTCACCAATATTTTCCATACCCTATGCACCAAATTGGGTATCAAAGACTCTAAGCGTCATCTGGTGCTCAATTACCACATTTTTTTGCATAGATATATTCAAACATAAATGAATTTCCTATACATCGCCTCTTTGGGCATAGATTATAGATACGTTGTCAAGATCGAGCAGAAATTTAAGCAAAAATGGCGAGATTTTGGATCTGCAAACCCCTCACATATGAAGTAGGGAAAAGGCATCCCCAAACCACACAGAAAGGGACCAAGTCAAGATAGCTTCCATCAGGACAACCAGTCCAAGCCGCAACACAAGAAGGGAAATGAGAATATGAAGAAGGACATGGGAAAATGGTGTGAGTACCATAAACATCCTTAACACAACACTGAAGAATGTCACTCCAAGCAGTTCCTCGTGGCCAAGATGAAGGATTCTGAGTAAGAGGATGATTATGATTCCAAGTCAAATCCTAAAGGAGGGAAGTGAATTATCGATGTTGAACCCAATGCCACTGTCTCTACCACCAAAGTCAGACCAAGTGAACTAGAAAAACCATAGGAAGGGGAACACCTCTTTCACTCGCAGATGTGGGTCAAGGGAGCTCTGATTCATTTCATTGTCAACAGCGATAGTCAGAAGAACTTGATTTCAGCAGAGGTGTTCAAGCGGATGAACCTACCAATGACACCACACCCGCAGCCCTACACCATCGGTTGGATTCGCTAAGGAAGAGATCTTTCTATCAGCCAAAAATGTCATTTTCCCTATGACATCAAGCCTTTCAAAGATGAGGTATTGTGTGATATTGTTCCCCTTGAATTTTGTGATGGTATTTTAGGACAACCATATTTTTTGAAGCGTCATGTTGTGTATGAGTCTAGACCCTGCATTTTTATTATTACTTTGGGTAGACAATTGTACAGGATCCCAAAGATAGCACCACCTACTGCTATTTCTTTAATCTCTGCTAAGAAATGCAGTAAGGTAATTTCACAGACTGGGAAGTTCGTCTTCTTTGTGATTTGTGATCACAGTAAGTAGAAGGTTGTCACCACATCCGTGGCCTCTATAAAACACCTCTCTTTGCAACAAAATCAAGTGGACAAGATCGTGGAAGAATACAGAGACATCTTCTCCTCGCCTACAGGGGTACCAAAACACTATCAAGTCAAGCATCCAATTGATCTGACCCCCAGTGCACCTCTACCCAATGGACCAGTCTATCGGCGCTCGCTAATGGAGAATGACGAAATCAGGTGTCAGATCTGAGAGCTTCTTCAAAAGGTGCACATCAGACCCAATGCCTCGCCTTGCGGAAGCTCGATTGTATTGGTGTAGAAGAAGGATGGGACTTGGCGACTCTGCATTCATTACAGAGCCTTAAACAAAATCACAGTCGGGAACCGCTACCCCATTCCCAGGACTAATGACCTTATTGACCAAATCAATGGGGGGAATTTCTTCATCAATATTGACCTAAAGTTTGGCTACCACCAGGTTCCCATTGAACCAACTGATGTATGGAAGACAACCTTCAAGTCTAAAGAAGGTCTCTATGAATGGCTAGTCATGCACTTTAGCTTAATAAATACACCAGTCACTTTCATGAGGTCGATGGAAGATGTATTGAGACCCTTCACCAACTCCTTTTTGGTGGTATATTTGGATGACATCCTCATCTTCAGCAGAACTTGGGAGGAGCACATGCAGCATATTCAACAGGTTTTGAGCACTCTGTAGCAGCACAAGCTATATGCCAACTTGGAAAAAGGTTCGTTTGGCATGATCAGGGTCCAATACTTGGGCTACATTATTGATGAGTATGGGGTACATTTTGATCCAGCTAAGATCCAAGTCATCCGTGACTGGCCAGCCCCAACCACACTGACCAAGCTTTAGAGATTTTTGGGGCTAGACAACTTCTACCAACGGTTCATGTTGGGATTCTCCCATATTAGATGGGCCCTCATCCAGGTGACCAAGGTCAATGGTAGGGCCAAGTTTGTGTGGGGAAAGGAGTAGAAACATGCATTCTATGATCTGAAGCATTGCTTGTGCTCAGCTCCAGTACTATCCTTGCCTAATCTGCAGCAACCATTAGAGATTGATAATGATGCATCTGACTATGTTGTGGGAACAGTTCTCACTCAGCATGGGCATCTGATGGCATACAATAGTGAGACACTCTCTGATACTATCGATAAATACCCCACTTATGACAAGGAAATATATTCCATTTTGCAAGCTTGTCATCAATGGAAACATTACATTCTGGGGAAAGAGACGATCATACACACTGATCAAAAGCCTCTGCATTTCATACAGACACAGGGGAAATTGCAGAATGACAGCCATATAAGACATAAGACATGTATCATCCACCTTCTTGCAGCAGTTTCATCTCAACATCAAGTATAAGACATGTATTTCCAATGGTGTTGGTGACTTCCTCGGTCGGCCCCCTGTGGTTTCACTCACCACTATGCTCCATTCATGTGGACATGAATCATCTGAATGGCCCCAACTTTATCAGCAAGATCCAGACTTCGCCACCACATTTCATCTCTTGGGTACAGGTGCAATTTTCATTGATTTTCACATTCAAGATAGACTCTTATGCCACCTGGGCCATCTTTGTGTTCCTATAAGCGAGTGTGCAAAGATGATTTAGGAAGCCCACTATAGTCGGGTGGCAGGACATTTTCGCATAGAGAAAACAGTGGTCGTTCTTCAGAAACATTTTTATTGGCCAAAACTTCAACATGAAGTCAACAAGTATATCATATATTTCACTACCTGTGCCAATTCCAAGCCAACCATCAATAAGAAAGGCTTATATACCCCTATTCCTATTCCCGAGAAGCCTTGGGAATCCATCTCAATGGATTACATGTCTGGTTTGTCTTCCACCAAGCAAGGAAATGATTGTGTGTTTGTGGTCGTTGATCAATTTTCGAAGATGGCCATCCTCATAGTCTGTAAGAAGAATGTCACAATGGAAGATATTGCCAAGCTCTTCTTCAAACGAGTGTGGGTCCACTTTGGGATACAACAGACCATCATCTCCGACAGAGACAATAGGTTCCTCAACACCTTTTGGTCGAGTCTATGGTCTATGTTGGACACCAAGCTCAAAAAATTCACTGCTTTCCACCCCCAAACCGATGGCCAAACAGAGGTCATCAATCGAATGATTGTGCACATCCTACGCATGTACAATTATAAGCATCCACGTACATGGGATGAGAGTCTCCCATATGTCCAACATAGTTACAACAAGGCTCTCCATAATTCCACCAACCATAGCCCATTTCAGGTGGGTCTGGGATTCCAACCTGTGAGACCCATTGATGTTGCACTCTCTCTTTCCATCGCACGGACAAACTCTTCCCTTGATCAGTCTACGATCGACAAAGCCACCAGATTCATTGAGTGGATTCATCACATCCACCAACAAGTCCAAGATATTTTGTAGAAATCCAATGCTAACTACAAGTAGCTCCATGATCAACACATGGTACCACACCAGTTTCAGGTTGGTTACAAAGTCTGGTTACATTTGCAGAAGGAGCGTCTCACTGGGCCCCATCGGAAGCTTCTACCGCTTCATTATGGGCCTTACACTATCACCAAGGTTGTGGGTAGAAATTCTTTTGAGCTCAACACTCCACCCTTCCTTGGTCTACATCCAGTATTCAATGTGGACCTCCTTCGGCCATATTTTCCACCATTATTGGACACTTCTAAGATCGCAAAACAACTAACACCAGCAGAGCTCAACCCTAACTGCATGGAACATGCATCCACTGATCAAATAGTGGACACACAATTCAAGGGCACTCGTCAATAGTGGATCCATATTTATCGGGTTGTCAAGGCATGGAAACGCCTACACCAAGTCAAGTGGATCACCCGGGGCCAAATCCAGCATAATTTTCCTCACTTGATGGGGGAACTCAACGCAATGGAGACCATTGCTTCCTAAGGGGGGAGGATTGATCCAGGTGGATATTGGTGGCCAGCAACCTATTCCAACTGGCTCCTCGTGTCCATTTTTTTTCATCACGTTCTTCTGTACTCCTTTGTAATTGTGGGTTCTACACTTATGGGGTTGTCTAAAGCCCCACAAATCCTCCAGGTGGATACGGGTGGCCTCTTGCCTAATCCAACTGGCTTATTTTGTATGTTTTCATGTTAGCACATTTTGTTGTACTTCTGAGGCCGTTTTGGGGCCCTAAATGTTGTTTTTTTAGCTTGCCACAATCAAACTATAGACAAAGTCTAATTTTGATGATAGAATGTGTAGTTGTCTTAAAGACCTTTCCAACGGGCTATCATGTTCCTAAAACGAAGGTCGTATGAAAAATTTACGACCCTAGGAAGTTGAGGTACCAAATTACACCAACTTACCCATAGGGCCCACATGAATTTTAGTGTTTCACCTTTTAGGGTTAGGTTTTTGGATGTTTAGGGTTTTGGCATTGATGAGTAATATAAAAAATGCATATGGAGCCTCATTTTAATCCATTCTACTCAGACGGATGTGTGTAGAAACCACATCTCTTCTCAGAGATAGCTACCACCATTCGAGCAAGTTTTACAGTTTCATCCTATTTAATTATTTAATATAAGACATTGTTCCTTGGATATTTATGTTATTCTCCATATCCTTGTGTTTATTGTATTTATTCTGTTAATCAATTTGTTCCGCTCCTAAATCTGGATCACTGACTGAAACCATTATTTCCTACTGATTGGACTTCATCTTCATGCTCACTAAATGGAAGAATGATTGACTTCCCATCAGACATCACTTGGGGGGGAGGATGGTCGGGACTCATTTTCAAATAGAATAAAAGGGGAGCCTCACTTAACAAATGAGATTAGATAACACAACAATAATACCATGATCCAACCTATGGTCATCACCATATTTCTCCTTTCAATCCAAGAAAAGGCTTCCATAAATTTTAGTTGATGAGGCATGAGGGACATGGGAATATTGAGCTACGAGTTGCAAGGTACCACTAGTTCCCCAAGTTCGATAAACATTCCCTATCCAGTCTCAAAGAATATTTAATCTAAGTATAATCTAGTCACCCTCGACATTCATCATACCCATGACGGTTTTTTTCTTGCTATCCCCGCATTGCTAGTTGCAGCTTAACAAACCAACCCATGTAGAGTTGCTATTAGAGAGACCCCCACCCCCAACCCCACCCTATTTTGAGTAAACCATAGACAACATGAATTTAAGGGCAATCATTAAGAAAACATTTTCAAGTGCAGAATTTCAGCCTCCTTAAGAAGGCCACCATCAACAAATAATAAATTTGTGGATCCTTTGTTATTTCTCTCCACATAAGCATTTATATATGTTTAAAAACTAGCAATGCTAATGTGTGATGTTGTTGACATGGATGAGTTGCATGATC
>JASDQU011179493.1:46886-60207 GCA_032191745.1 Picea mariana | reverse complement strand
CTTCCTTTTCATGCATTAGGCTTAGATAGATTCGAAAGAAATTCAGTGTCCATGATAAGCACTTTTCTGTCTAGGGTTAAGGTCAAGCCTTAGAGGTCGATCTACTTGTCCGCAGGCAGATTTTCCTACAACAACCACCACAATATACGATCATATATGATGATGGGGAGATGATAGCCCGAATGGTCCAATATTGACTAGCTGAGGATTTTGACCATGTTGCGCACCACAGAGATTGGATTCAACAGGAGCTGGAAGACATGTGGCAGCTCCTCAAGAAAATCAAGGAAATGTAGGCAGCAGGTAGCAGCATGAGAACAACGCCATCAGCACTGCAAACAGAGGAGAGAATGGAAGTATAAGAACGAGATCCAGTCCATCCATTACCTCACCTGAATGAAACATTCCATATCAAACCCAATATGTTGTGAATGGATGAGATTGTGGGGCAGACACCCCGGAAGGACTTAAGCAAAATCCAACTGGGGTTGACGCGGATGCCAACCAGAGCACTACACAAGTTGTAGGTTAGCATAAACCACGAGTTACAGTCTCGCGCATATATGTCTCTTGACCTTTCATCCATGAGATCATAAGCCCTGCAATCCCTATCATCATGTCCTATGAACTTATAGAATGTGCAATACAAATTTGTAGGTGTCTGAACATACTTTTGCATATAATAGCACTCACCAGTACGATGTTTGTTTCTGCATACCTCGCACCAGGGTAAGGTGAATTGCTTCAAGGGGCATGGAGCTCCAGAAGCCAAGTATTCATTGAATAGAGGGTAGTGTTCCTTGTCATGGCCTTCCGATCTACATCTGACACGCCAGATGTATTATCTTTTATCTTTTCCCTTGTCTTTCTTCATATCTTCGATCTGCAGAGACAAACTAGTTAGTTGACTTAGTCGAATTGTAGAAGGAAACAGAGAAACGGGATGCACTAGAAATAGTTTATGAGAAGGCTAAATATGAGACCCAGGAGGAAAGGGAGAGCATAAAAGGATTGGAATAGAAATTGGAAGGAACTTACGAGAAGATTCCACAGGCTGCGCAAAAAGATGAAATCACAGCAGCAGAAAATGTTGATCGGATTGTGAAGGAAATCGATCAATATCAGAAGGAGATAGAGAATCTCTGAGAACATCTCACACCAACCACTCCACCAGTAGTGAAGGAGCAAATGAAGTAGGAAGAAACAGTGCAGCTACAAGAGATAGAGTAGCAGGTTAGCATAGCAGCTGACTTGTTCGATAAAGCAGCACAGCTTTGGACTAGATTAGAGGAGGATCAGCAGGTCCAAAAGTGGGACAAGGAAGAAGAAAGGATCAATGCAACAATCCAAGAGCTAAAGCAAAGGAAAAAGACAATGCCAATCACAGAACGCGTCAAAGGGGCGCAAGACATGAATAAATTACAGGTAGAGCTAGCTACTGTGAAAACACAGAAATAGGTGCGTCAAGCTCAAATGGAACCGTTGCAGGAGTGGGTAGCATAAGTCCTGGCACAAGTAGAAGAGGCCAAGGCACAAATAGCATAGACCTAGGTAGAGTGCATGGAATTGATCAATGGCGAACTTGCAGTCCAGATAGTGGACACATTCAAGGAGAAGATTGCGTAGACGTAGATACAGGCAACAGAGCTCAAAGAAACGGTCCAAGTGATCACCAAGGAGATCGAGGAAGCCCACAAAGGTTATGTGGCTCGGTATGAGCCACATGTTAGTGTTGGGGGCTTGCTGGAAGTAAGTCAAAGCAGAAAATAAAGGTGATTTTGGGAAAGAAAGTATGCACGAGGAAAGTCACAGCTGGAAGGAAGAACATCACATGTGCATGCGAGGGAAGACCTAATGACATTAGGTTTATGGTTTTGGTAATGTATTGTAATGGTTGAAGAGCCAAAAACGTATAAATATTGATACTTAGGTATTATAGGGGGGGTTATAGGTTCTAAGCTCTTACTATTATTGTTATTGTAGAAAGAGTCACTTTAGTAATGCATGAGTTGATGCGTTATGAGATATTTTGTTGTATGACCTATTTTGTATAAAATGTTCCGCTGAGGAAGAGAAAAGAGGGTATATCTTGAGGGTTAGATCATAGGCTGGGGAGCCTGGTGCGATCTAGTCCGCCTCATATAGATCTTGCCCGACGGGGAAGAGTTGTAAGCACGCGGTGCGTAGTGACAGAACGACTATAATAAAAGAAATGAGAGCCAAATCTTTGTGGGCATAGCCCAGGAAGGGGTGAACCATGGTAACATCTGTGTTATGTGATGAATGCATGCATATCTTTATCATTTTTTCAGTAGTTATTTGGTATGCTTAATAAATGAGTTGTTATATTTCCTGTGTATTCGTAAATGACAATATGTTGTAGTTACAGTTGTAATAATGGTTAAATATTTAGCTCTCATATCTCACACTCAATTCTAGGTTGTAAACACATGAGTCTTACAACCACCCATTAAAGCTATCTTGGGTGAGACTGTGTAGCGCATTCTGTGTGTTGCGTTTCCTTCTAGTTTACTAGGAGGGCCGATAGTTTTAGAGGCTTTGTTGGAAACCCCAACAGGCATGAACCCTGGGTCAGTAAACTCAAACAATATAGAGGAATTGTAACCAATATCTCCATTCCAATTAGTGTATGGTACTAATTTTATTCTTCCTATTAATATTTCTCTTTATTTGATGAAACTCTAGAAGGATGTGAATGAGGAGTCGAATGATGTTACGAGAAGAATAAATCAAATCATCGAAGTACAACAAAATAGACTAGAAGTGTATGATAAGCTCCAAAAGTACTAGGATAACATGAAAACCCTTTTTGATAAGAAAGCTAAAGACAGGGAGTCTCTTCTTGGAGATTTATTTTTGAAATGGGAAGCTAGAAAGGAAGATGCAGGGAAACATGGAAAATTCAATCATCTCTGGTTCGGACCCTTCAATATTGCAGCTGCTGAGGGAAAAAACTCATTCTCACTCGAAAATCTTAATGGATAGATTCTTGATGCCCCTATCAATGGGCGTTATCTAAAACATTGCATGCAGTAGTTACTTTTTAGATTTCCATTGTATATACCAAAGTGGATTGACATTGGCAATTTTTATTTTTCCCATTTTTCTTTTCTTTTTGTAAATTATCTAAGTCATTTGATCACTTTTTGTAAATATTTTCAATAAAATTATGATTGCTTGACTTCATTTAAAAATAAATAAAAAATGCATTGCACTATATCATCTCAATTCTACGAGATTATCTAATATTTTGTATTTCATTCCTGTTGCAGAATAGATCTTGTTGAATAGGAGATGAGGCTCAAGGAAAACTCGACACGTGTCTTTTCATCGTTCTGATTTTTCTAAAAACATGTGATAAATAAATAATATGTCTTGCTGAAAATTCAAAAGAAAAATAAGGTACGAGTTTTTACTCTTCTTAAAGTCCGAATAAAATTTAAAAAATTTTGATTGAAATAAATGTGAAGGAAGTTTTTCTCATGATGATATTATCACCTAACCTAAAAATCGAATATGTATAAAATTATAACTTGAAGTGTCATGCTGATAAATTCTAAATCCATCTATGAGATAAAAAATAAAAATAATATTAAATAAACTCGAAAGAAGTTTGAACTTAATACATAAACTTATGTGGGATTAGGACATTTTTTCAGATCCTTTGAATCCTTGATTTGGTTATTTTTGCCTCTCCCCAAGTTCTTTCCACTTCAGATTTTCTTTTTCCTTTATCATCCTTTTAGTCTTCATAGAAATAAAAAAAACTTACCTTGACTCTGAAAACTCAAAAGAATATTTTCAAAACAGGATTAGGTGAAAATCGTTATGTTCCTTTCATTTTAATTGTAAAAGTATGTCTAGGCTAATCTTGATACTTTTAGCTCTGATATCATATTTTAAACTAACAATCTCACTCAAGGTTTATCCCTGAAATGATTAAAATTCCCAAAATTTTCCCCTATAGGCGAAGGTGTACTGAAAATTGGAAGAAAGTTAGTTTCAAAGTATTCTTAAAATTGTTGACAGATCTTCTTTTTCATTCTAAATATTTCAAACAGATATCATCCCTTGTATGTTACATACAAATTTATTGCCCCCACTTCAAAATGTTAAAATATAAGACAAATGGTGAAAGGAAATTCATAATTCGATTTCCCCCATCTTGTCCAAAAGAGATGATGAAAGGAAATTCATATATCGATTGCCCTCATCTCAACGAAATGCAAAATTGTTAATTGAAGTGGTGAAAGGAAATTCAATGGGAGAAGTAGATAACTTCACCGGGGTATTGAACAGGCTTGTTGGCAATAAAGCAATATCTATGACATTTGTAAGGTTGTCATACATATCTATATATCATACTATGTTATCTAGTTCTCTTTCCAGTGATATTTACATCTTGAACCAACTAGGCATTCCCTAAATAAATATGTTACATTTGCTTAACCTTGAAGCGAACAAAGTCGGTCGAAGCCTGATATTTTAGTTAAAATTATTTTGATTATCTTAAATAATTCTGAAATTAATTTTAAGAGAAGGAAAATTTTAGTAGCCTAACTTGAGATCAATCATTAAGTATGTTTTAAATATTTTGGGATTTGGATAAGTTCATTTTTTCTATGTATGATTAATTCTTAAAATAAAACCAAAAAATGTTTTTCAAAAAAAAACAATAATGACTCCATTTACCCAATAAAGGCACTTGGTCTAYTGTTATTTTGTGCCTCACAGGGAGCCACAATTCCCAKATGGAGCCTATGTTAGAACACTTATAATTTTAAACTTTGATTCTTTTGTTTTTACCTCTTAAAAATAAAAAATTTACCAAAAAACAAAAAACTTAGGAAATTGCCTTTTAATTTAAAATAAATCCATTGGTTGTTATATATCAATAAGGCTCTTACAATATTAATCGTCGGTGAGTTGCACTAAGCTAATTGAATGGTTCTCGTGATCTCTGAAATATAGAAGTTGCCTGAATTTTAAAAGAAAACCTATAACGGTCACTTCGGAACTTCGGGCTTCGGAAGTTTAAATAAAGATTGAGTTCACAAACCGCCGAAATATTGGATATTAAAAAAAAGTAAAAGTGTTTTAAAGAGTTAATAAAGAATTTAATAACTTTAATTAATCATGATTAAGTATTAATTAATCACTCCGTAGTTTCGATCTTCGAGAGATTTCTCTCGTGCTATATCCAAAACTCCCGAACGTCGAACCGTTGAAGTACGAACTACAATTTTTTAAAGCAAATGAATTCCCAGAGCTCTTAAGCTCCGAAATTTCGAAGCCCCGAAATATATGTAACAGTTCGAAACGTTTACTCAAGAAATTCGGCCTTCGGAGGATTTCTATCATGTCACATTCAAACCCTCTGAATGTCGAACCGTTGAAGTATTAATGACATTTATGATTGGCTAAAGTTAATGATTTGAATAAAGATTGTGAAGCGTGGGTTAATAAAGTCCATCAATTTTTTAATAAATTCTTTGTCAGTATATATACACGAAGAGTGATAGACTTTATGAATAAAACACTTTGAATTTCAAGTCATTTTACCATTTGCAATTAGCAATTTTTCAGTCAGTGAAGAGCTTACAGACTTCTCTTCTTACAGGCAGGCTAATTTTTTTTCCTTGAGGATTATGGCACCACGTAGAGATGAGAGGAAGCAAGATGCATCGGGGGATGATTACGACGTTCTATTGGACACCACTCCATGAGTTAAGGATACCATTAAGTCTTGGAAGCAGGTTTATGATATCTTAGAACACGAGATTATTAATTTTCCAGACGATTCTACCGAGGAAGATGATGAGTCCTTTTCAGCCAAGCTTATATTGGTAGCACATTCAAAATTGCAAAAGGTTGTTGCAAGGCCTAGGATTATACCCTATAATGATATGATAAGTTGGGCTCTAGAACACGTCGACATTCAAACCAGAAGCGTCATCAGCCACCAGAAGACCTTCGTCGGCTATTTTCAACCAGAGAACCTACAAGTAATGTATAATCTTTCTTATACACCCAAATATACTTGCAATGCAGCATTTCTCCTGGATTTTGAGAGAAAATAATGCACTCAATACGATAGAAATGGTCATGATATAATCAAGTCCTGGTGGGGACATCTAGAAAAATTCAAAATCGACGCTCATGTTATGTATTTCATGGTGTCCTTAGATGCTCATATATTATATATAGCTATGATGCGCTGTCGTCTATTTGGGAAAAAGAACCCTTCACATTTCTTAATTGAGTGGGTAGCTATAATGAATGAAGTTGTCGAGGGTTATACTTTCAATTTGGATAAAATGCTATTTGATAACTTGGCTAAGGAAATTGATGAGTACCAATCATTGAAATCAAAATGGAAACATGCTCATTTTTACATGTCTGCATATATCATGGATGTCATTTGTTTCATGACCCCATTCCCCCTGATGAACTGGAGTTGGACCCCAGCTAGTTTTGAGCCTATACATTTCTACCACTCCAAACTATGTGAAGAAAATGCTAAATATTTATTTTACGAAATCTGTCACAACGTAGTGGTACCTATTCACACAGCTATCTATGGCCACCCACCACCCAATATTTCAGAGAATATTATGGGAAATTTAGGTACATTTGCAGACTAGTATATTGAGGAGAACTTCTCCTACATTAGAGTGTTTGGTTTTTTTGTTCCTCCTCATGCCCTTCCACAATTTTTACCTGACAGGCTGGTGTGCAGAGAAGTGGCATACCAAACAGTAACAGGAGGTATCGTCAAGGAATTGAAAGCGACACAGAAAAAGGTTTGGCCAAATTTTTCCATTCAAGTTGGTATGTTTACATCATCAGATTTTGGTCATACCAAAGTTGACGCTGTAGCATTGGAAGATGTCAAATCAGTTGACATCAAATTCAAAAGACATGATCCACATAATATAGTGGAGAATCATTTGGCTCAATACAACATGAAAAGATACATCCATGAGGAGTCTCCTTATGATGAGATTTTCAGAGGAGTTAGATCCTATGAAGAAGTTCAAAGTAGATTCCAGACTCTACCTCTTGACCAACAGGCTAGTTTCCTCGGCTTCCAAAATCATAGATGGAATTGTTTTCCTAGGATCTTACAAGGAGATTCAAATCCCATGCCATCTTCACAGGAAGCTAAACCTACAGAATCTGAGCCAATTTGCTCCACTAAAAACAAAGCTGGAGAATTTTTGAAGAGTTTAGAAGGGTTATTTAAAGAGATAAAATCATCATTTCTAGGTCTTAATGATCAGCAAATATTAGCCTAGTTTGATGCTTTCATGAATCAAGGACAAGTTTTTCCTCATTCAACACCAACTACTCTTGATGGCACCCCAAATACAACAGGTCTAGAAAAATCCACAGCAATTATCTCTCTTATTCCCTCATCAACCCCTTTATAGACCAGTTTTGGAACTCCAAGTTCAAAGCCCATTCATGTCGATGATATTACTCCTATATTTCCTGAAGAAATGCCTGCCTCGATTTTCTTTTTCAACAAGAAACGGAAAGTTATTGTAAAGAAAGAATATCAGCAAAAACATGGAGTAGTTACTAAGAGGCAGAGAATAGTTCATGATGGAAAAGATCAAGATGATCCTGAGTTTTCCAAGGAAGTTGCAAATTCACTAAGGAATTTTTCCACTACCAATCAATGGTCAATGGACAATCTGACCAAACAATTGCAACAAAAATCTCTCTTGGTGGAACAATTGCATAATGAAATACACAATATAGAACAGATTGTCAGCAACAGAATGAATCAAGACATAGAGAAAATCGGAGTTAATTATCAGCATCGGATGAACCAGTTACAAGATAAAATCAAGCTAATTTACCAGAGTTCACAGACTAGCAAACGCTTGATCACTCAGCAGGACAATTTGATAGAACAAATGCAGGCCAAATTAGCCCTAGTGGAGAATACAACAATAGATAACATTGCTTTCAAAGCACATGCATCAGAAATCAATGAGAAGCTAGAAGTTGTTTAGCATGATCTATATCAAAAGGTGGATATTATTCAGAAGTTCTATCAGGCAATAAATATTTCTCTGAAAAGTATTTTTGTCAAAGAAAAATATGCATGTGTGGCTAGATCCAATTTCCAGGAATTCATCATATGGAGGCAGAAATCCAATATCCTTGGTCTCACTCCTTTCACAATATGAACAAGTAAATGGCGAAATGGCCTTGAAAGTTTTGGAAACAAATCTGGAAGAAAGCAAGAAACTTTCCAGATATGTAAAGGAGGCTTGTCTGGAGGCATTATCTTCTGTAAATACAAAATTGGTTGAATTTGAAGAAAATGATATCTCAGAGGCACTGGGGCAGATTGAAATAGAAATGAATCAGGAAAACTCCAGAAAAAATAAGGAAAATATTCAATATGTCATCCAAAAGATGAATCAGATCGATTTTCTCAAGATAAATGAGTTGTTGGTGAAGCCAAATAGTATCAAATTACAACCCAGGAAATAAAGAAGATCCAGGAGAAGCTTGCTAGAGTGGGAAAACCCCCCTAAGGACTACACTAGGGTTCAGAATGTAGGTAGATCACAACCGTCTAAAAGTCTCCTACTTTCATAACTACCCCGAACATATCCCAGACTCGTACATATTGAAAGACAAAGTGATAAGGATCAGGTAACTGTACCTTTTACTCTGCGTCCGGTGTCGATCCTCTCACGCTTGATAGCTCTGCTGATTGCAAGCCTCCTCCCAAGGCTGACCTGCATTCACAAATAGATAAACAGGAAACTACAAACATGCATTTCATATATAAATCATGGGTTAGATGTTAGAATAAAACATAAATCAAATACAAACATTTGACACATCATATTTCGGGACAGGAAAAGTATTTATTTTATTGATATCACAATGTTCACTTACAAAAAGGTTGGTGACTGCTCCATGAACCTGGTCTGTGATCCTCTTCACCAAGATCCAAGTGCACCTCCACGTATCTTTCTCCTCTCAACCTTCTTCTTGGAAATGGAATGGGCTTATGATGGAGGAAAAAGGGCGAAATGGGGAATTTTGATGCAATTCTCACACCAAGGATGCAAATGCTTGGGGCAAGGAGGGGATGTGAAACGACACAGTTTCAATATTCGTATGATTATCTTAGGAATGAGACCCCAACACCTCATTTTATATGAAAAAAGGATTGTTATTCGATTGGGTGATGGGTTATAGGCGGTGGATTAGTTGGGAAACTACCCAACAGCCCGTAATCTTAACGAATTCCTTGCAACTTTTGCAAGTACACGTGGGCTGTAATGGTGCAGCTAGCATACATACATGGGTTGTAATGGTGCATCAGGTGTGTGTACACGGGAAGTAATGGTGCAGGGCACGTACATCTTCAAAAATAGTGTTTTTAAGAAGAGCAACTCAGTGATGACTTGGCAAAAATATCAAGTAAGAGGGCCTGATGCCAGGTATGAATGTGTGGAGAAATTTAGGGTTATAACAGATGCCCCCTAATGTGTGAGTTCATAAGAGCATCTAATGGCCGAAATACATTACAAAATCTTCACCAATGTATGAAGCGAGTGAGCCCGGGACCATATTTTGGGAGGTGCCATCTGCAAAAATAACAATTGTCTCTCTAAGGTGGCCATATGCATGCTCGAGATGAAATAAATCATGGCTTCCAATAAAATACACTACAGATCCATGTCATATAACTATATAAAGTGTAGTCGCGAGCAATACAGAGCGGATATACATCTCAAAACCAAAGATATACATGTATAGTATCCATCTTCAAGAAGCAAATGACGCATGATGGCTAGAGATGAGGCCTTTAGAGATCGATAAATAACTTTAATATCTTCAAACTCTGATAGGAGTGTAATGTGAGTGTACGAATTCACTACCCAGAGGTCTTCGACGAATCGTCGAGAACAGACAAGGGGATCTCGGTGATCAGGCAAAGAAATTCATTGATTTCGAACAAGCACTTGATTGGACTTTCGGGGTGGCTGGATATGAGGTCAAGAGACAAACTGCAGAAAGGATGACTCAGGCTGGGTGAAACTTCCCTTGGACAAGAGCACGAAAAATGATCAGACTCAAGCAGCATGACATTGACATAAGTTCACAATGTAGGAGTCAATGCAAACTCTCCATATGTTTGGAAGAATAACCAAACGGAGGAGGACACAACTCTATGTAGTGAGAACAACTTCCTAAGGTAATATTAGATCCCAAATCTTGAACAAACGGAAGGATGTGCTTTGTCCAAGGGCAACTCATTGTGCTGCCATAAAAACAAAATATATTTCACGTCCTCTTTTTGGGGTATTTTTTATATTTTTTTGTCTTTTTCAATATTTTTAAAGAGATTGAAAAAGAATAAAGCAATGCTACATTACAACAGAGGAACGAGTGTCGCAAGCATACTAGTTCCAAGCGCAAGGAACATACTAATTCTCATAGCAAGGAGACATGTGCAGGAAAAGGACACTCGAGAAAAATTCCTTCATGGGTCAAGGTGTTAGGTCACAGAGGCAAAGTGCTACAAGGATTGCGTATAAGGCATGCTTCAAAGGTTCAGTTGAGAGCAACATGGAGTCGACATTAGGCCAAATACGTAGAGATGCAAATGCAATTAGCAAGACACGATGAAACCCCCTTCAATGTATTTTTCAGGAGCCTAGAGAAGGTAAGCTCGATGGTTTTTTCACGTTTAGAGAGTCTAAAAAAACATAAAATAAGATGCCACTAGGGTACCTTTTCTGAAAATAGTCTAGTCGGTTCGAAAAAGAGATAAACTAGCACCGAAAAGATGTTTATTCAGAACCATTTTAACGATCTTGACATAGACAAGATAACTCGACATTTTTTTCAATTTTAAGGAGTCTAAAAAAAGATTAAGTATGGACTCTGTATGGCATGTTCTTCTGGACCAATTTAACGAGTGTGAAGGAACAAGGTCACTCGGCGATATTTTCAATTTTAAGGAGTCTGAAAAGAGCTTAACTATGGACTCCATGGGGGATGTTCTTCTGGACCAATTTAATGAGTGTGAAGGAACAAGGTCACTCGATGATATTTTCAATTTTAGGGAGTCTGAAAAGAGCTTAACTATGGACTCCGTGGGGGTTCCTTTTTCATAAATTTAGTCCCTCGGGCCCGAAAAAGGGTTAAACTTATACCTGAGAATACTCTTCTAGCGAACCAAAATTCCTAGAGTATACCTTTGTTCGTAAAATTGACCATCCGGACTGAAAAAGAGGTAAACTATCGTTGGCTAGACATGCCTTCAAATTTTAGTTTGGCGAGCATGAAGGAAAACAAGATCACCCGGAAATCTTTTCATGTTTAGAGAGTCTGAAAAGGGCTTAAAGAAGACTCCAAGAGGTTACTTTTCTCAGTTAATCTAGACAAGATTGAAAAGCATAAATGTAGTCTCTTTGGATGTTTCTTTAGGATTTCAAAGCGAGCTTGAAAGTCAACAAACTATGCTCATTTTTGGGAGTCCTGAGGGTGAGGCCAAGAGTGATGACACATCAGACGTATGAGGCTCAATCTCGTAATCAGGACAAGACTAACAAGGACTCCCAAGTGTAAAGTCATTAACGATGGTATGGATGCCAAAATGCAACAAGGATCTACCTAGGGCATCCATGTAAAGGTAGGCTCTACCACCTAATTATGACACTTCTAAAGAAGCAATGACAGTTCTTTGTCGCAATTCTATGGGATCGATCCTATGGAAAAGCAAAAAAGACAACGAGATGCAGAAAGTGGAAGTGGAATCCTAACTTATATGCAAAAAGTTGGAAAAATGACTTTTACCAAACGACCTTTAAAAGTGAACCATCGCCAAAAAAGTTACCAAACCTAAAATGAAAGTGTGTCGTAACATCCAATAAAAAACTCAAGAACCACACTAAACGATTTTCAAGCCAGAAAAGATGACAAAAGGGTTCAAAAAAGTGGCAAAAATGGCCAAAAAAGTCTATAAATAGACGTTGACAACTCATTTTCACCATTGCAAATTGAGAATTAACCAAAAAGCGAAAAAGACCCCTTTGCTAAAAGAGTTGATTATGGGGGCTTCAGAGGACAAAATGAACTTCCGCTCGGACCAAGTACGTACAAACTCATCCCTCTTGCATTTCATTCATCATTTATGCATTTATTTTAGTTTTTTTTTTGGGGGGGGGCTCCTAAAAAAGGGTGGCCCTACATGTACGCGGGATTTCTAAGGATAGCCCACGTATGCCAATGGGCATAAAACAATCTGCCCATATGCATATGTGACTGTGTCCAGGACAGCCTGTGTACACCCTCAATAACATAGACAAAGTGAATATGCAGGAGCTAACTCTCCCCTTGAACTTGTCATGTAACAGGATGTATGTCAACTGGAGAGAGAGAGGGAGCACGAGGATATAGATATCTTGGTCAATGAGGACCCCGTTGCTATCACCACATTAAAAAAATGTGTGTTATGGAAGTTCTACCGATGTCCACTCATGAGGGCACAACCCAGGCTGTTGAATGCCTTGGTGGCTTATTGGCATTATGACGCTGAGGCGTTTATGCTTGAGGGGCAGTTGTTGACTCCAATGACTAAGGATATATACTTTCTGACTGGCCTCTCAAGGAGAGGGGAACTAGTCAACTTGTGTTCATTTCCTTTTGGTCCCTACAACATCGTCGAGCTAATCAGAATGCATTGCGAGGCCAGCACTGAGAAAGTGGGTTCTCAGGTGCCAATCCACAAGATTACCAACCTATCACTGAAGGTGATAGTTTTACTTATTGTGTGGATTATTGGATCTGCGACCTTACATCAGGCCTCCTGGGCGCACATGTATTGTGTGATGCAGTGCTTAAATGCATGAGTATACAACTGGATCACAACCATGCTTGACTGCATGAAGAGGCAACTCACAGAGTGTCGAGGGTGAAGTAACAAAAACTTCTGGTTTGGTATTGTTTTGTGTTCTTTCTTCTTTGAGAGGGTACCCAGACTTAGTCCATGAGAGACAGTGTGAGGGCATGTGGCCTCCTTCCAAGTAGTGTGTAGATGGGTGGAATTATTGTCACGAAAGGGGGGAGGAAGGACCATAGAGGCCTTCGACAACGCATTTTTCGACTGGTGGGCATGGCAGATTCCGGCAATAGAGGACTACCCCTATGTCAGAATCAACTTTTCCAGGGATCTTGACATGCCCGTACCTCCTAGAGAGGAGCAAGGAGAGATAGGTATGTTTGTTTTTTTAAGTTATTTAATTTTTAAATTTCT
>JASDQU011179492.1:13611-26180 GCA_032191745.1 Picea mariana | reverse complement strand
CCTTTTACAAACTCATCATGCCAACACCTCTTATTACAATTTTTTATGGAAATATAGAGTAACCAGGTGGTCTTTTAGACCGGCTGAATTTCTGAACTTCTGAATTTTGAACAATAATGTTCAATCTTTGGCGGCTTAGCGGAAATTCACCATAGTGCAACTTTGGTGGATAACAGGTAACACTGTTAGCTCTGGTCACCATGCTAAGGCAGTGTCCTCTGATTAGCCCTTGAATAAGAAAAAGAAGAAAAAGCAAATAAAAGAAAAGAATAAAGGCAAGAGAGGGCTTGGAAAAATTTGCATCCATGATAGGTACAACTCGCCTTCTATAAAGGCACCCACAGATAACATCATGCATCCTTGGCTTTCACTTCACCCACATGTCTGGACGTCCCCTGGCCACATCACCTCACTTACATGGGTTGGATGAAACCTTCCTAGAAACTTCCCCTTTCTTGTGGATACTAGCCCAATAGGACGTCTTGTCCTCTTCTCTAGTCTTGTATTGTAGGTTTTTGTAATGTCGTTGAGCTATTGACTGATGTATTAGGGTCTCATGCATATGTTTGATAATATTGATGATGAAACATGATTGACATTGCTATGATCCCGGTGACTGATGAGCCCATGGAGGGCGTATCTTTTGATGTGCAGGATCATGCCCGACGGACAGGTACCATTTGGACTAGTACACATGGGGAGATGATCAGTTCGGACCTCCATGGGGCTGAAGAGCCCACTAGATGGATGCTGAGACCCCATCAGGGGGCAGAGATAGGACAATGGTTGATTAGGGTCTTGCATCGGAGAAGAAGAGGACGTTCCATCAGAGGCACTTTGGCGGAGCCCGGCGTAGGGGGAATGACCCCTTTTCAATGGAACGTTGGCCTTGGAAGGCTTAGGACGCCCCCATCCTCACCATGACGTCATCCAACTTCATGGACATTCATGGAGGCAGACTGGGCAGCAGTGGCACGTGTGGCATGTTGGAGAGGCCCCTGGGGGCTAACGTTTTGCTCCTGGATGTCTCATCTTCCGTAAAAGGGGCTAGCGCCTCCCTTGAAGGGGCTTTTACCTTTTTATTAGCTCAATTAGGGTTTTAATTTGACAATTTAATGTAAAAAACAGTATTATGGCCTTGTCGACCTTTTTATGACCTAAAAGTTAATTAAGGTCATTGATACAGTATATATTGAGGAGTTTTAGCCTCATTTTGACATAACACATCACTCACTCATGAGTGAGGTCTGATTTTAGCGCCCTACTTGGGTAATTTTGCTGGTTTAGTGAGGCGCACTTGTTGAAGGAAGGCATTTCTTGGCATTTCTCTTGAAGGAAGGTTCACAACTAGGGTTTGCATGCTATTTCATGGTGATATGTAAGTGTTTTTTCTGCAAAACTTCTTGATTGAATGGTTGTAGTCTTATATTCTTGCATATGTTTATAATTTGTTGATCAAAAACCCTAGGTGACCAACACACAAGTAGGTCCTTGTTTCATGTCCCCTAAAAGAGAAATTTTTAGCCATTGAAGAAGGAAGAAAGAGCCTAGCCATAGCTACACTCTTATTGCTTCTTCTCCTTGAGCTAGCCGTACTTTCAGAAGTCAAGAAGGAGGAGACATCCTAGGCCTAGGTTATCTACACCTAGGGCCGTCCTTCTTCTAAGGTTTAGTGATAGAGCCTTGTTGTAGCAACACTCTCCCTCACTGCACTCTCTTGTCTTGATTTTTCTTTCATGCTAGCCATTTTTGCCAAGTTAACCTAAGGAAGGAGGAGAGAGCACGAGGCCTTGCTTTAGCAACACCGGAGTGAGCCTCTCTCCCCTAGGGTTTTGATTCTGAAGCCCTGCCATAGCAGCACTTCAGAACTCTTCCCTCCGGTCCTTTGCCATCCTCCTTCAACCCTTGTGTCCTTTATTAAATTGACTCCATAATCCCGAAGGCATTGATCTTAGACCTCCAGCGTTGAAGTGATAGTGATCAAACAAACTCTCAAACTATTTTCTAAATTGAAACCCTAATTAACTACTAATTCTATGTTGTTGACGTCACACCTAGAAGATTTCATCTTTATGCAGCAACGTTTCATTTGATAAGCAATTAAATGGTGTTTAAAGCATTTATTGAATGAGGGATTGATTGGATACATTGATTGCTACACCATCTTGATATTTATTGGAGGAGTGATATTATTTCATTGCTGTATTAACAAACATTGACTTCGTCAATATTTATTGTTATAATTGCTTATATATTGATATCAGATAGTCTTATGAAGTACTAACCCATTGAATCATAGCTTGCATATATTGGTTTGCTATTGCTTTGTTCTGGGCAGGTGTTCTTCTTTGGGCCTTCACTTCATTATTAGCTGTTTAGCTGGGACTATTTGTTTTGGTGGTGACCTGTGAAGGGGGAACTTTCATTTTGACTTTTAAACTTTTGCCTCTTCAAAACTCCAGGTTGCCAGGGACGTCTCCCCTGGCCCTAACCTCCCTAAAGAGAAAGAACCTCCCCATCGTGGTGACATTGGGTGGGATAGGTTCCTGTTACGCCAGTTTGGCCTTCTATCTTATAGCCATTTGACCTAGCTACAAACTATGCGATAACAGGGCCAACGTTCCATTGAAAGACGACCAACCCCCCTAGGTCAAGATCTGCCAGGGTGGCTCTGGTGGAACGTCCTCTTCTTTTCCGGTGCAAAGCCCCTGATCCATCTTTGTCCTGTCTTTGCCCCTCCGGGCCATGCTCAGGTCAATCTTTCTCTCGGTACTCCATGTTTAGGACCTGTGGGCCTCGAGACATGATCTCCTAGTTATCCCTAAAAAGCGGGGATAACAGGGCGTATGAGGACCTCTGTCCCTCTAAAGGACACCTCAAGACCCCTGTCCTGGAGGGTGGGAACTGATATGAAATTCTTCTTTAGCCCAGGGATGTACAACACATCCCTGAACGATATGGGTAGCATGGTATCCCTTTGAAATGTCACTGTGCCATGCCCAACAACCCTGACTATGGTGTCATCTCCAAGTGCAATCTCCATCTTGACCTCAGGATCTTTGAGATCAGTGAAGTGCTCTCTCACACCTGTCATATGGCTCGAAGCTCCACTGTCTATATACTAGATGTCGGTTGTTGTCTCAACTATTGTGCAACAAATAAGGAAGGCACACTCCCTCTCAAACTGTGCCGTAAACTCCTCATCTGTTGTAGCCGTTGTACCACCTGACCTCTTCTTTTGTTTGTTGGGACACTGTCCAACATAGTGCTCCATCCTCTGACAAGCAAAGCACTTCACTTTGCTCATCCCTCTCTTCTGCTCACTGCCACTCTCCTGTGGCTTGGCCCTAATTTTGGGACTCTGTATAGAGCTCTTGTCAGCCTTCTTCTTGCCCTTTGTCCAAGGAGCAAGATCCTCCTCACCCTCTACAATAAGTTGTTGTCCTTAAGATCCAGAGCTGCATCTCAGCTCCTCCTGTATGAAGTCGTCCCAGAGTCTCTCGCAACTGGGCATGGCCTCTCTGGCCACTATGCCTCGCACAAAATACCCCCAAGGTTTGGAGAAGTCGTTTAAGGTTGTCCTCACCAAAACCATGGGGTCCACAATCTCGCCAATTGCTGCCAACTCATCTCGAGTCTGAGTAAATGTCCTGAGGTATGAGGTCACTGAGTTTGACTTGAGCATCTGAATGCTTCTGATATTCTCCTATAGAACCATCTTTCGGTTCTGATTAGGACTTTGGTAAAGCTTGCACAATGAGTCCCACATCTCAAAGGAATACTCCTTCCCAGTCAAATGGGGTATGACATGGTCTCTCACCGCATCACAGATAGTCCTCTTAGCCTTGGTGTTCCTCTTACTGAACTCTACTACCAACAAGGGAGCAGTGACAGGAGGAAGAGCCACTGGAGCTTGAACTATATCCCATAGTTCAAGATCCTCCAAGACAAATATAATCCTGGTCTTCCAAGGGGACCAGTTGCTAGCTCCTGCTAGCCTATCCTATGCCCTCATCTGTGTCACCGACACGACTGCCCATTGAAACTCAACCTGATGCTAAACACTGCAAAAGAGTACAGCCTCACTCCTGTAGACACAAGTGTGAAAAGAGGTTCTCCACAACTATCCAAAACAGTCCAAAAAACTGCCCACTGTATGCATTACAAATCAACAAACTCTTAGCCACCTAGGCTCTGATACCATGTAGATTTTTGAGGAACTAGAAGGCTGCCCAACAAGTCTGTCTTTTGACCTCTTGTTGGGCTCTAAGTTTACTTTGTCAAATCTGTCCTTGTTGTTGTTTTAGGACAACAAACAGGTCTGAAATTTCTGCCAAGAAATCTGCCTTCAAACTGATGGTTAAGTGCTTTTTTAAGGTGCCCTTGCAAGTGGTTTTAGAACTGATGTTAGCACATGCAAATACCGTAAAACAAATAACACTCCCCTAGGATATTTACAAGCTCCTAGTGCTGATATACAACTAAGCATACATGAAAAATGAACAAGTGTAATTTTTTGTCAACATGACCCTGGACAAAAACCCCTGGGGGAAAACCAGTTTAGAATATATGTATATATATTGAGTGTCTCAAGCATGGAAAACAACTAGTAAGCAAATCCAATGGAACTTGTATACATAGCAAGCTCCTCTCAAGCGTTGCTAGCAAGTTCCTTGGGAAATGCACATGTTGTCGTCCTTATACACACTTGCAAACGTGGAAAATGTCTCAATCCACTTGGTGTGTCCTTGGAGGCACAATGCCTAAGTTCAAGCCCACTGTCACCTCGACTTGAACTTCTTCCGTCTAGGCTTACTCCTAGAGAAGCCAAGGGGGGTAGACTCTAGTTACTATGTGAATTATTAAATGAATTCTAGGAGTTAATTTTAGTTTGTTAAAGGTAAGGGGGAGCTAGCCTATATGGCAAGGAAAAATGCAAATGCAAGTCTTTAAAGAAAATCGGCCCTTTCCCTAAGTCAACCATGACTAGTGCCTAAGGTTGGGCAATGGGGTCAATTAAAGTTATAACAAAAGATATAAGTACACTTATACAAGAAATAAACAATGCTATGGGATTATCAACAATAAAGAAAGAATTTGTACACTTGAGATAGTTACAAGATGAAATATACAAATGAAATATGGCGAGATAACTTACAAGGAAAATGACAAATTAGATAATTGCACAAAATATACAAAGGAACTAATGAATGGTTAGATAATGAAGCATTCAACTTTCACCAATTTACAAATGAAATAATTGAAACATGTCATGGATAAAGCTTATAATGAAAAGAACAACCACTTAGATGATTTTGCAATTATACAAAGGAGAAGTTAGATCCTATACCAATGAACATGAGATATCCACAATGAAAGATGTTGCTTGAAAAGTAAATTTGCTTGAAAGTAATTTGCTTGAAATATCAAAGTAGTTGAAAAGTAAATTGTTTTAAAATATGATTGCAAAACTTGAAAGACAAATTGCTTTGAAAGTGAGATTGCAAATGTTGTGAATGTAGTGTGTAGGTTAATTTTAATATGTTTTAAGTCTCTCTTTGATTAGGGGGATTATATGTGAATGATACAAGCCTAGGCTATGTGACTACCCCAAACCGTTATCCTCTTAGCCAAAAGGAAGTGCTGGGTGCTCAATAAGCAAGGCAAACAAGGCCTTACCCTAGCTCCACAGGTCAAATCCAAAGAACTTGTGTAATCAACAAGGGGGACACCTAGTGCCGTGAGATCATCCTTGACCTAGCACCCCAAGTATCTTCCTCAAGCCTCCTTTTTGGTGGCCAAAACAATAACAATTGGATGCCTAATTACTAAACTCACAACCTTTGCACTTTCTTGTCACCCAGGATCCACAAAGTGGCAAGGGGAGAGAATACAGGGAAAAAATGGAGCACAAAAAGATTACTTTAGCAATGATTGAAAAGTGTACAAGCCTTCCATTATTGCAAGGATAGCTTAGGCCAATCTCTTTGCAAGGTGGGGCAAAAGTAAATAAGTTGAAATGCTTTATAGTTTTCTTAGAAAATGAAATTGCAACCCCACAACAATGGCACAAGTGGAGGACTAAGCCTACCGTTTTGGCCAAGGTGGGTTTAATTGAAAGAATTAAAAGACTTGAAATAAATGAGCAACCCCACACAATGGCACAAGTGGAGGACTTAGCCTATCGTTTTGGCCAAGGTGGGTGTAAAAGGAAATGCAAGAAAGCAAATCTAATACTAGCCTTCACGATTTTTCAAGGATGGCTTAGGCCAATCTCTTTGCAAGGTGTGGGAAATTAATTCTAACTATTACAATATCAGATTTTTTATGTTAACTTGAGAGAAGGCAAACCCAAGAGACTCTCAAGGGTTGCTTACAATGATTTAGAAGGAGAGGAAGAAGGGGGATTCAATATCTCAACTTAAGGATGCCTTTTGAGGGCCTTTGGGGCTCAATACCAATAGCACTTCCTCCTTGTTGCTAAAAATATCCATAAAAATCAGCAAGGTATATTTTATAGGAAATGCTACAAAACCAAGAAACTTGTTAACTTAGTATTAGCCCAATGAAACACCAATTTAAATGTAAATTTCTGAATATGAAAATGAAACTTTGTGTGTTTATTCTAGAACATGACAATGCTTAGAAATGAGAGAAAGGAGACAAAGAATGTTAGATAAATATTGGAAACTTTGGATGATTGAAAAGAGTGAGTTTTCCACTCTAAAACCACTCCTTCAACTCTCTAGTGATCTACAACAAGCTTGTCTTTGCTACACAAGGAAACAAGGAGGTGAGAGCATCCAAAAAACTTGCAAAATACTTTCCAAACTTAAAATGAAACTACCACAAAATCAATAGCAATACTACTACTATTGAAAACTAGTGAAAACAAAATGCAAGAAAATGAAATGTAATTATATCACCTCACAAGGACACCATGCAAGGCACCAAGAAGACTCCCAATGCACACCATAGATTCTCCAAAGCTTCCTTTATTATCCACAAAATGTTGCTACAAATACTTGTAGGAAGATTTACAATGAGAGAGCATGAGAGAGAGAGGGAGAAGAGATGAAAATTTTTGGTATAGTAGACTTGCTATGAGAATAGATGAGGAAGTGAGGAGGAGAGGCTATTATTTATAGGTGAAGGTGAGGACAGACCCCACTTGGATGAGCTCCAAGTGGCATCCATCCAATGGAAAAGGGTCTCTTCAAGGGGGCACACTTTTAGGTCAAGAGAGTGATGTGAGGGTTGAGGGGTGAGTGGGGAAGGTGGAACCACCTTTCCCATTAATCAAAAGTAATGTTAGGGTGAATGGGGGGTATTACCAAAGTTTTGGGGGCCCTCATGATGTATTTTTTATTTCCCATGAGTTATTGAGCAAGGGGGGCGCCCCTCTTCTAAGGAGATGGTCAATGTGGGTTGTTGGCTAAGCAAAGGAGGTCTTTCTAAGTGGGAAATCATTTTCCCAACTTAGGAAATGCATTTGGGATACTTTTCCCACTCTCTCTCATGACTTTAGTGACTTTTACAAAATTTGGCTATTTTAATTAAGTCAATTACATGTTGATTTTTGACCGACTTGGACTCCTAATGGGCAATGGCCTAGCAAAACTTGTCCAAATGAGCTGAGACTTGGTCCAAGGGTGTAGGGGTTCATGAACCATATGATTTGAGTACTCATATCCCTATACAAAATCCCCAAGGACCATTTTTTTACATTTTACATAAAAAATAATTAAAAATCCTTAGTTTGCGGGAATTTTAATTATTTAAAAAATCCTATCAAAACTTAACGGAATTCCGCAAGACTCTAGGGAATGTCTAGCATGGTCATTTACAACACTCCTAGACCTTATTCACCCCTTGGGCTCGATCATTAGAACGCCTTTCACCACTTTGGAGAATTATTTGTGAGTGAAAAACTCGAGGATAATTAAAAATGCAGTTAAGCAAGGTTAATTACCCGAGGAAAGAAAACACTTAATGAAATGACTTCCCTAATGATAAAGTCGTGGGTAACTAGGCAAAAATTGACACATGCTAGCATATTACAATATTATCCCACGCATGGGAGCAGAAATTCCGATTACATAGAAAAGCTAGCTGGGGGAAAATTTTTCCCTGTTGAGCAAAACGTTGTCAAAATGGTTGTACCAATAGGTACACATCTTCATGAAACATGGAGTTGACCCCTAGCTGAAATAGGTGGTCAACAACACCCAATAAGTGCACCCTCCTCTTTGTTGTCCAAGCTAGACCACTAATGTGCCCTTGATCTTTCCTTTGGTTGTTTGAGAAGCCCTTGCATGCAAAGCTCCCTTTGAATGCTCTCTCAAACCTCTACCAATCAGATCTGCAATAGCTCAACTCCAACATTTGCCTGCAAGCTTGCACCCTCTCTCCTCAAGTGCGCCCTCCACGAAGCAATAGCACACACCATAAATAAATGAAGCCTCAAGCCTCCTTACGCCCTCCATGAATGAAGGCGCCCAAGCTAGCTCCACCCAATGCTTCCATTCTCATCTCCTTGCTCCTTTCGAAACTCTCCAAGTGAACAAAACAAGAATAAATGCCTCTCTTACCCCTTGCGCCCTTCTTTAGCCATCCATAGCCAAACCTAGAGATTGATGGCCAAGATCATCTCTTTCCATCTCTAATCAATGGATGAGATATTCTCACAAGTATCTCACTTAGAAACCCACTTTTGGTTAAGTTTCCTAAGTTTTCTTTGTGTCCTTTAATTCACCCACAAAGTGAATTAATTGTCACTTTTTCCTTAAGTGACAAAATTTCACTTTTGACTTAAATCTCCTAAGTCAAAGTGAAATTAGAACAAAAGGTAAAGTACAAGGGTCTAGTCATTTCCCTCTAGTGGTTAGAGAGACAACCACAAGGGGACCACTTCCCAAGGTACCCCAAAACTCAACAATGCCATAGTCGATCTTTGGGCTGAGACCAATCCTATTGAGGAATGCTCTCTATTAGAGTTTTGATTTCATGATTTGCCTCGAGTAAGCAAGGGATTAATTTATCCTCAGGGTTCTAGCCTCTTGCCCTAATCCATTCTATTGTGTAGTTGAAAAAAGGAGGGTGCTCTTCTTAACTTCGCCTCATCGTTTGATCTCCTCTTGACTCCATAACCCCATTGGATATTGGCACTGATCTTCATGTCCTTCCATCACCATTCTTTCTTCTTTGCCAAACTCAACTTGATTACTGTGGTTACTTGTGATATCACCTTGTTCCTTGTTTCTTAGCTCTAGTGATTCTTTAGGGAAGCCCCCCTTGAGCCAGAGGAGAGTTGACCTAAAGTGCAGAGGTAGGATACTGAGGTGACAATGGGTGACCTTTGAAATATCCTTGATCCGACTGATCAAGATATTTGCTACTGTTCTACTGCTCTGGCATGCAGATCTGATACACGGGGGGTTTCTGGATGCGTTTTAGCTGGTGATGGAGATGTTCTTCGGTTATTGTGTTTGCATGTGGGTTATTATGGTTGCATGTTGGTTATTACAAGTGCATGTTGCATAATAAAGGTTTAACAATCATAAAAAGACGCATGCAAGAGTATATAAGGACAACGGCTCAATATCATGAATAATAATAGTGCATGCATGGGAATACAAATCACCTACTGAAATATAGAGTCTAGACGTCAGTCAGACCTCATGGATCTGTACTGGAATACAATCAAATAAAAAAATAAATACCTGTGACCGCAAGAAGACAACAGATCTGCTGCATGCACGGATAGATTGGCAAAATAAGCAATCCCGGAGAAGCACGGTAACCGCTAACAGCTAGAAAACTCGAAATAAAGAATCCACTGTCAGAATGATCTCGAAACTGCTCCAATCAATGCGCCCTGGCCTCTACACTGGAAATAATGTCTGACGGAACTCGGATCGGATCTCTACGGCTCTAGATCTGGACCCCAGGGGGGTTTGCGCCCCTCCTTGGACACTGAATGCGCCCCAATGGATTCCACCGTCAGAATCTGATGCAATATAGCTCAAAACGATCGTCTCGTCCAATGATGAAATGGGTCGGAAGGGTTTGGCTGGATCTGATAGGAAACCCCTGCATGCAATGCCAAACGTCGGTCCGGAATGACAGCGCCCTAAATGACTGTAGGGGTCGATCTGCAACATTCCACCGTCGAAATCTGATGATGAATGGCTCAATGAAAGCGCCCTGGCTGGATCTCTACTGGGTCGGAAGGAATTTGCAATCGGGACCACAGTCTACTGCAGATCTCTGCATCTCCAAAATGGCTTGCGCCCTCCTTGGCTGAGCTGCGCCCTCCACAATAATCTCTCCTGAAAAGAACGGTGAAATACCTGGATGGTATCTCCGATGGGCTAGGGTGTGTCTCTCAACACTGAAACCGATCAATGGTGGTGGTTTCCTCCTGAAATCCACAAAACAGTAAGGTCGGCTCTCCTCCTCCTCTCGGAAGTCTCAACATCAAATCATAATCATGCATAATGAATTAGGTTGCTTTCCCCTTCCTTTATAGCTTCCCGAAACCCTAATTCGTTGTTGACCTTTTCCCTCCAAGTGACTTTTACTTTATTTTATTATTCCTTGATTATATCACTTTATTATTTAATTAATTAATTAATTAACCATTTTGCCTGTAAAAGTGATTTATCCATCCTGATGGCTTCTCCGACCACTGAAAGTCACTTCTCATCATCTTATCCTGTAATAATCTTCCTCCCGATTCCAATGAGTTATTACACTAAGATGTTTCTCCAAGTTATATGCCCATTATGACCTTCTTAGTGAATTTAATTAAGATATGACCCATAATAACTCAAAATTACGGAAATCGTCGGAATGCAACGAAACGAAAGCCCCGTTGTGCGGAATGGATCCTGTTGATGAACGATACAAGTTGGGCCCAAATAAACCCCTCAATATCTCCCGAACTCTCTGTCACCCCTATCTGGCTACTCGGGCAGGCATAACACTCTAAAATGTTGTAATGTTATAATGTCCCAAAATGGGGACATTACAGTCCTCCCTGCCGGAATATTGCTTGTCCTCAAGCAATAACTGAATCCAACTACATATGATACCGGGGTCCCATATCCACCTATGTGACACAAGGTAGACTCTCCTCAAGATGTGGTCTCTCCAAGTGCTCACCACGCATGACACCCACATGCTCCTGATGAGTAGAATGATAAATGGCCAAAGAATCTCAGTCAACTCCCCGAGCAACCACTCTACTTGAAACTCAACTCCATCAAACACTGGACTACCAAGCACTCCAATCCCTGGGTCCCATATCAGAATGTGAACTGCAATGCCCTGTGGAGTATAGTTCTGTAACATATCAACACCATGACTCTCCTGCAAATAACACATGGCCTCAACTTGAAATGGGTCTATCCTATCAGACCATACCAAACTCAACATGGCCGCCACCGACTGAACATGTTGTTTCCATAGTGAGGTACTACAAGACCTCCACGAATCACTAGCCAGTGACGTGCTCTCCCCAATACTAAAACTCAATGGGAAAGCAAAGTGACTTCCCCCTGCAAACGTCCGCTCGTCTCCATCAGTCAATGAAATGCCCAACCCCGTAATCCCAGGGTCCCATGCTAGTCTCTGACAGGGACCATCATGTTGATGCTGCTCTACTCTGATCATGACTATCTGCTCAAAGTATCCATACTGGACCCTCCACGCATGGAACCTCATAAGATGAAACAATTTATCGACCCAATGGACTCCAGGATCCCATGTCAAATTTGGAAGCTCATCACTTCCAATCCCCACTAATTGTTGATGTGCCCTACTGGTAACTGTCAAAATCTGTCCACCCTCATCCCAATGAGAGTCTGAATATGTAGCAACCTCTGAGTTATCCTCTGTCCCAGCCTAGGATACTCTCCATTACGCCTAGGAACTCAACTGTTTTCCCCTGATGATCCACCCCTATCCTGTTGTATGCAATGAAGACACTCCTGTCAGGTGGTCTTAGCCTACCAACTCTCCATGTCCCCTGCCACTGTCTAGCTCCCCCTGCGTTGTTTTCAATGATAAAAGTATCGGGAAAGGCTACCATAAATATCTGCAACCAAATGTAGGACTGGAAAGTATCATATGCTTTGGTCAATCCCAAGGACTTGACCAAAAGCTCGTCCACCAGCACCCATGGTAAATAATCACCTGTACTCATCACTGAACACCAACCATCGGGTACAACAGTAGGTATCTCCACAAACTGAGGGTCAATCATTCTCCATCCATCATCACTCACGCAACTGCTGCTACGATGAAGGTGATCTCCCAGATCTGTATACTGCTGCAAGGGAGAGGAATCTCCATGCTCTATTAAGTACATCTCCTCCCTGCAATCTAGTGTGTCCCCATGAATCCCACTGTACACCTCTGTATGTCTCTGTGAACTACCACTCATCACTATAAGCCCCTGCATACTCATGTGATCTCTTGTATACACCTGCAACATCATGGATCCTGGGTGTACTACTGGGTCATCCTCTACATGAAGGTCAACCAATCCTGGAACACAAATGGAA
>JASDQU011179490.1:0-19548 GCA_032191745.1 Picea mariana | reverse complement strand
CACCAACTCCTCCTAGATAGAAATCTCTCCCAACTAAATCTGGTCACTCTTCCAAGGATCCACAACAAGCAACTACAACACACCAGCAAGTCCTCCTTGGCACCTACTCTTGCATCACACAAGTGTACAAGATAGTCCCCCTCTATCTTCTCCACACCAAGCACTCCAAGTAGCAAAAGGGTTTCCACATGCCACAAAACCCTAGTCTTCGTCTCTCACAAGAGCTGCAAGATCAAGTGCTACCTTTGCTCCTCTAGGGTTTATCCTAAACCCTAGCTTCCCTTGTCTCCTTAGGGAAAAACCCTAGCCCTAGTCTTCTCCTGAATTCCCTCAAGAACCCTAGTACTGAATACAAAAGACAGAAAATACAATGGAGAATAGTACAAAGAGACTAGTTTTCTCTAGCTCTCAAATCTCTAATACAAGCATGTGAATACATCCTAACAATAATGAATGTATGAAAAGACTCTCCCTTTCTTTATATGAAAGATGAGGGAGGCCAACAATAACAAGTGGACCTAGTCCACTACAAACAACCCAACTGAACAATAGATAGGCCCACATGTGAAGTGATCCAACTCTAAGTGACACAGGTCAACTCCAAGGCATGCATGTCCAACAAGCAAGGGTCCAAGGCTAAGAGCTCCTTAAGAAAGGTCCAATCCTCCTCCTCCAAAGGCCTCCAACGCTCCCTACATACCTCCAAGTCCACCCCACCCTCATGACCACTCCTCAACACCTATCCATGCAAGCAACAAAGTGTCCCCATGCCACCTAGGGCTCAAAGCCCTCCTCCAAGATGCCCAACACTACTTCAAGATGAGTCGTCCTTCTAAGCAAGCAAGTAACCTCTACATCTGTGCATCATGATGAATATCATCATGCCATCCAGGTCTCCAATGCTTCAAGGAAGTGTGTCATATAAGCATAAAGTCAAGGCACGGTAATCCATGAGGAAGCTATCTCAAGCGTGTATGTCCATCATGGTACAACCAAGGGTAAGCAACATACCATGCAAAGCACACCCAAGCATGGTGTAAACACTTTTGGAATAACCCCAAAAGCTAGAAGTTACATTGTAATCCTTACTGTATTTTAGGTTTTGCTAAGGCTGACTTTATATTGTAATCATTATTGTATTTCTCGCTTTGTCTAAGGGTGGCCTTCTACACATAGGCTCATAACCTCTCTTAGGAAAAGTGCCCTACTCTTAAGGCGTGTACAAATACACAACTCTCAATTGCAATTCATCATTCAAGTGATTCTTACTTTTATCTTTTATCAAAGTGATTTGACTAAGCTCTTTTGTTCATGGGTTTCTTTCTCTTTCTAGTGCACTTGTACTTGGATTATATCTCTTTATTGTGGAATTAGGGTTTTTGTTGGTTTTATTCAATCTTCTCTATCTCATCTTAATCTCAACACGTCTTGGTGATGGGTTGTGGAAGAAATTACCTAGGTTTTGTTAGGATATTTAGACACTTAGGAGTTAGTTAAGATCAACTAGGTCTAATGTGGCGTTAGGTTAAAGTGTGTTTCTCTAGTATGCACTTGTAATCCCACGATCACAATATGTTCTCGACATAGAGTGATCTGACGGCTCATATTCTCCTCGATCTTAACGTCTACATTGATCCATGGCTTAAGCCCTGATTGGTCCATGACCTCTATTTAAAGAGCATGGAGGGCCATTCATTGATGATCAATAGTGAGAAGCTCTCCATAGTATATTTTTCTTTTGCATTAATAAATTGCCTTAAGTGGCCACGTTGGTCGGGGTCGTGGATGTTTCCCTACAAGGATTTTACTGCGTATAAACATCGATGTGTTGATCTTTGATCTAGTTGTGTGAGTGGTTACTGAAAAAGTTCATCCTCTGTTGGAATACCTTTGTTGTTGAACATCGTATCAGATCGCATTTGAAGCAATGTTCTAAAACTCAGACTCGACCTCGGAATTGGTCAAGGGTCAACTCCGACTCGGACAAGGACTCGGGATTGACTCGGACTGATTTGATTTCATTGACTCAGATTTAAAAAAAGAAACATAAGGTATTTAAATTTAATAAAAATAATATATTTTAAATATTCCAAATCAATAGAGAATCGAGAGTCAAGACAAGTCACAAAATATGCAAAGTTCGCTCATGCATATGCCATATACCAACTTCCAACTTCCAAGTAAAGGTGAATATATCATAACGTTTCAAAATGGCACGAAGTGCAATACATAACATGATAATAGTAACACATATCAACAACAAAACACATAATCAATGATGCTCTAGCCTTTAAATGGCCTCCAGAGTCTAGGCTTTAGAGTCTGGTAACATAACATGATAACAGTAACACATATCAACAACAAAATACATAATCAATGAGGCTCTATCCTCTAAATGGCCTCCAGAATCTAGGTTTTAGAGTCTGAAAAACATGCCACAAGCATCTCCTTTTGCCTAGCCTTGTTTTCTTCAAATTTTGCAAGTTGATTTTCCAATTCCAATCTAATCTATCCAATCTCCTCTAATGAGGCCATGCATGGGGCAACGTGGCCTCTTCTATTAGCCAAGTGTTCTTTCAACCTATGAATTCCCCTCTCCCCCCCCTTTATGCATTTCTTGCAATATTTGCAATAAATCTCCTCATCCACAATATCAACATGGATCCATGAAAGGTCTTTGACTCTTGGTGTGGCAACCATGGTAAAATTTCAATATGCAAATTCAAATATGCAACATTGCAAGAAGCGAACCCCATCTTAAATTCTTGGTATGAAAAGTTCATACTTCAAATTAGTAGAAGTCCGAAAGACAAAACTTTAAAGATCGATTTCATATCTGTAATTTAATGAGAGGAAAACCTAGGAACACATTTATCATTTAACATAATGTATATTGTATACCAAAAACAACCCAAGATCATTGCCAAACCAACTCCAAACTCACTCTAAAATTCAAAATCACAATTCATTGTACTTCAATGCTGGTCCAAATCTCCAAAAGCTCACAAACGCTCAATGACAAAAGTGTGAGGCAAATAGTGGGGATAGGGCTATCCTTATAGTGTTCATTTAGGGTTTACAAGCGTTCTTTTAGAGTTTTAGAAACCAAAATTTTAAAAAAATTAACCTTTTCACCGACAAGTCATGCAGTGGATCAGAGGGTTTGACTCATCCGAGTAGGTACAGACTCAACCGTGTTGACCGGTTTGGTACATGTTATCGCGTAGAATGTAGGTTGGGCAAAGCCCAACTCAATCCACTGGATGGCGATAACGGTGGGAGAATTTACCCATTATCACCTCAGATAAACCCTCCCTTGCTTCTGTGAAGGAAGAATTCCGACAGAAGGGGGAGTCTCGGGTGACCCTAGGGGGAAATGAGATGGAAAGTGATACTTATGAAGAGATGCCCCTATAGGTCAAGTTACTAAGTGGAGAGTGGCTTGACAACGAACATTCGAGGTGGTTTATGGTTTCCAAGTGTTTGAGTACCTGCGGAAGATGGTTGTACCTACTCAAGACACAAGAAAAAACAAGATACAAACTAGACAATCCAAAGGGCAAGCAAGATAAGTTTGTTGTCCCTATTTGTAGCAGTCAACAGAAATATATATCAGCAAGTAAAATAGCTAGTTACTGCATATTTAACCATCATAATCGTCAAATAATTATTGGACAATGAAGTACTAAAACAGTAGATAACTTTCCAATACTTAAGCATGAATTTTGACGGTAAATTAGGGCTGCCAAATGAAGTTATCAGCAAAGTTTTAGGGCAGCCTTATGGTTGTAGCAAACAATTGCTACAGAAGCAAGTTCCAACCATAAAAATCAACAAGTAAACCGTCAAAAAGATAGCCCATAACAAGTGGAACTATAATCTAGGTTTAGAAGTCAATTTCCACGGTTGAAAAGTGAGTAAATGATGAAAGAAAGTGAAGTTTGTTGCATCCCTAATGGCTGTAGCATTAAATTTATTGCAGCAATGAAATCCTAGGCTAAAAGGAGGACGCCCTTAGGGCACAAGAAAGCTTATAACATGTAGAAAAGATTCCAACTTAAACAATTTCAATATCTCGTAATTCTACGTATCCCAATGCAATGATTTTATTTCTCCAATGCAAGAGATTAGTGCCTTTAACTTTTGGGTTATGGAGTCTTTAAAAATGAAAGAGCTAGTTGTGCTACTCCCTTGGGGATGTAAGCCCTTTTACTCCCCAAGGAAAGCAAGACTAGCTAAGGAAAACCCTAGGAGGTCTAAACCATTTTACCCCTCCTAGTATTCCTTTATGAAACAAATTATTCCAAGACAGATATGACGGGCTTAGTGGGGTTGTATGCCCTTATACTCCCCAAAAGTTGAGCAAATTAACCTTGTGACCAAGAAAAGAAGCAATAACATGAAAGATTCCTTACTTAGTCCAAGCATTAACAAGATAGACTCCTTTTAACCAAAAAAATCCACCATAAAAGCAAGAAATAGCCTCCAAGAAAGATAGTGCCTTACTTCTTCATCCAATAGCCAAAGTAAATCATACCAAGAGATACTAGCAAGAGATATAGACAAAATTGCCCAAGTAGGGCGCAAATTTCAGCCAAGAATGCTCTCTAAGATGGGAGAGTTATGATGTAAATGAAATAGAAGTGATCTCTATTTATACAAATCCTACTAAAAGTGTTTGTCCACTTATCTTTAGAGTAAACCACAAAGGAAGGAGACAACAACCCTTACTTTTCCCCTTTACACAATAATAATATTTAATTCATAATTTGCACATGAAAGAAACCCTAAAAGTAACACATCACCCTCCTAGCGCAACTTTTTGGCACCTTTTTGCAAGTCATTGGAGTAGAAGATGGAGGTCGTTGGACCTTCTAGGGCCTCCCTCTCAAGTGCTAGGTCTTCCTCCTCCAAGCCAAGCCCTCTACCATCANCCAAGCCAAGCCCTCTCCCATCAAAACGTGCCAAGTGTCAAGCAGCAACAACACCACCACCACAACCGTAGCCCTAGGGTGAGGTCAACCTCCTCAAAAGTGACATTTTAGCCTCGAGAAAAAATTGTTGGGTTGGCTAAGGGCTAGGTCATGTCCTCTATGGTAACTCCTCAAGCCTCCAAAGGCTAGCATTATCGTTTGGTGTGTGGGCCCTGGTATCCAACCTGTGGGCTTCAAGCCCCAAGGAAGCCCAAGCTAGGCTTGTTCTTCCAAATCTGTCCACCAACTAGGTCTACAAAAACAATGAATACACCCTCCAAGGATCTCAAGTCAAACGCATCATTATGAGTAAATCAAATCAATAAAAGAGCCATCTAAGCATGTACATCCAAACCACCTCATCAAAATAAACAAGTGCTCAAAGACCTTATGCAATTTGCCAAGTTTAGGTATGGGAGGGTTGACAAAGTGACCTATTGGGTGAATCATACCTCAAGTTTAGGAGTGTTTCCCGAGTGGACCTCTCTTTAGGTCATGTGGATGAAGTGACATGAATGGGGCGCAAGACTTTTGGGCATGGGGTTCATGACATACAAGGGATCGTAGTGTCTCATTTATGGGTGCCTTTGTATAGGGTGTGTTGCACCTTCGTTTTAAATGCAACCTTTTTCCAAGCCCATCTATTGTCTTTTATCTTTTTAAGATGTTTCCAAGTTGAAGCCAAGGTGGGGCTTCTACCTAAGCATGAAAAACAGTGCCCACCTTGATGCTACCTTGGTCACATCATGCTTCCCCAAGTTGAAGTCATGTGTGCGGCTTCTACCTAAGCATGTAAAACAGTGCCCACAAATGCTCCTCCTTAGTTGGCATTTTGTATTAGTTATTTTTCATGTGTCTCATCAGTTTCTTATGAGAGACATTTCATTGGCCTTGGGAAGGTTCATGTTTTGGCCTTTATCTTTTGTCAGCTACAAGGCTCATGTTTTGGCTTTTATCTTTTGCCAGCTACAAGTCTCTGGACCTTCATCCCCTTCTTCCCATGAAATGAGGGACAATCCCTTCTTGGGTCAGTACACCCGAAAATCCCAAGAGGTAAGGATATGAGGGGATGAAGTATGGAAAGTGACAAGTATGGTTAGGAATGGCACGATGACCCGTCAAGAGTACCTCCTGGTAGCAGACCTATCCCTAAGGGTGACCCACTTACTAGGGCGCAATGTCAACCACCAAAGTGAAACAAGGCAAAGAGCATAATTTCCAAGCAAACGTTACATAATCAAAAGCAGTTTTAAATGCAACAAACTCGAATGCCTCAAATATTGAAATGATACTCACCACAATACTTCATGGAGCAAGACGCAGTGTCCTCCTTCCTCAGACTTGCACACCTTTTACCTCAATGAGTGAGAGTGTGTTGTCTCTCCAAATGATAGAAGACGTCTCCTATTTATAATCTTCCAATCACTTCTACCTCGACCGACCTCTCATCTGGGAGTCTTAATTAACTTAAGTAATTTTTGGGTAAGCCTTTAATTAATTCTTGGGTGCATTGACTTCTCTTCTAGAGACTTCTTGTTGTTTAATGGTCTTCCTACACTTTTGGAATCTTCCCGCATCTAAGATAGGTTTACATCGAAGGAAAACGTTCCTCCCGCAGCTACCAAACATCAACACTCCCTCGTAGCTAGGGAGGTATCTTTCATGATGTCTTCATCTAGTAGTCCACTGACTACTCTGCAATCTGATAGCAGGCACATGGCTACTACAATGCATTTCGGTAGCTCGAATCATCAGGCATAGTCTATGTGATCAAACAGTAGCACACACATCTACATTCAAACGATCTGGTAATCTCCATGACAATCAGCTAGTATCACACAACTACTACAATGTCATCCAATAGATCACAACTGTTGCCAAGTAGTACACAACTATTGTCCAGTGACACACGGCCACTGCCCGTGAAACACATCCACTGTAGTAGCACACAGCTACTGTGCAAAGACACACAGTCTTCGCCAGTGATTCACAACCACTGAAGTAGCACACAACTATTGTCCGGAGTCACACATCCTCCGCCAGTGGAACACATCCACCGAAGTAGCACACAGCTACTGTCCGGAGTCACACAGCCTCCGCCAGTGGAACACATCCACCGAAGTAGCACACAGCTACTGTCTGGAGTCACACAGCCTTCGCCTTAGTATTACGACTACATGAGTGATGTTTCTTCTCTCAGCAGGTCCGACAGTACATTACCCCCGCAGTCACCTCACGTGATTGATCTAGGAAACTCTTGGCTAGAGGGGTTAGTCGTCATGAGAAGAAACAACACACTTGCCTCTCAACGAGGGTGGACATTCAGCAACACTCCAAGCTTGTCCCTGAAGTACTCATACTTCACTCTTGACAAGGGCTTGGTAAGAATGTATGCTATATGCTCGTTCGTGGATATGTACTGCAGCTCCACAGCTCCTCTCTGCTCCATGTCCTGGATGTAATGATATTTGATCTCTATATGCTTAGACCTGTCATTGAATACAGAGTTCTCGGTAAGATTCACGCAACTTTGATTGTCACAATGTATCAAAGTTGGCGCCAATTCTAGATCAAATATCTTGGATAGCAACTTCCGAAGCCACACTACTACACGGCTTGCCACGATTGCTGCAATATACTCTACTTCTGATGTATTGAGTGCCATTGATGTCTGCTTCCTGCTCAACCATGAGATCATGCCTGATCCCAAATTGAAACAGTGTCTGGAAGTACTCTTTCAATCCACTGCACTCCCTGTCCAGTTAGAATCTGTATATCCCTACAGCTTCACATCTCCACCTGAGACATCTCAATCCATATCCAACCGTACCACGAAGGTACCTCAACATATGCTTTGTTGCCATCCAATATACCTGTCTAGGTTCAACCATGTGTTGACTCAAAGTATTCACTGCAAAGCGTATGTCTGGCCTCATGTTAACCAAGTACATTAAGGATCCAATTAATTGTTTGTACATCGTGGGATTCACCAAATCTGAAGATTTGTCACTCAAGAGCTTCAAATTTATTGGCATAGGTGTGGTCATGGACTTGCAGTCCATCATACTGAATTTCTTTAGGATCTCAACAGTACATTTTCCTTGGCTAAGGAAAATCTCATCCGATCTTTGCTATACCTCCAATCCCAAAAATAATGCATCAAACATAGATCCTTCATCTCGAAACTCTGAAGCGAGCTCCCTCTTACAACCATCAATGAGCTTCTTGTTCCCTGTTAGAAATAGATCATCTACATATAGAACCAAGATCAATGGGCATCCATCCTCAACCTTATAGTAGAGGTTAGGATATGCCTCACTCTTGGTAAATCCCAAGCTCATCAAATATCCATCTATCCCGGCATACCATGCCCTGGGTGCTTGCTTCAATCCATACAAGGCCTTTTTTAGTCTGCACACATGGGAATCCTTCCCATGGATCACAAAGCCTTGTGGTTGTTCTGTGTACACTTCTTCCTCTATTACACCATTCAAGAAAGCAGTATTGACGTCCATCTAATGTAATTTCCATCCCATTGCGGAAGCAATCGCAATGATTCATCTAATGGAAGTGTATTTTGCTACAGGAGCAAAAGTTTCCTCATAGTCTTCTCCCTCTTTCTGGGAGAACCCTCTAGCCACAAACCTTGCCTTGTACTTCTCTATGTTGTCGTCTGCAACATGCTTGATTTTGTAAATCCATTTGGAAGTCACAGCTGACTTCCCTTCTAGTCTCGAAACGACCTCCCATACATCATTCTTCATGATGGACTAATACTCCTCCATCATGGCATCCTTCCATTCTAGCTTCTCAGCAACTTCTTCAAAAGTGGAAGGTTTTGAATCAATGATGTTACTCATTAGTGCCACATAGCTAGAAAACTTATGTGGTCTCTTGCTCTCTCTAAAGGAACCTTTGGGAGTTGCATGTCCTTCAGCTTCCTGCAAGGTGTTTCGAAGCCAAGTTGGTCTCTTCCTGGTAACCACGGCTTATTTAGGTAGATCTACAGGTCTTTCTGACTCTACCATATCATTCTGGACTTCTGGGATGGTTTCTTCAAGTGTAGTGTCTACCATGACTGCATCTTTAGGAGCCTCTTGCTCTATTTGGTCCTCATCCATGTGAGATTTCCTTGAACTTTTGAAGGCTTCATCTTCGTCAAATGTTACATCCTGGCTAATCTCGATCTGTCTCTGCCCTGGAATGTAAATTCTATAGGCCTTCGAAGTCTCACTGTATCCAACGAATGTGCCCTTCTTTCCTAAAGGTTCCAATTTCGTTCTCTTTTCCTTGGGAACATGTATAAACATTGGACAACCAAAAATCCTCAGGCGACTGACTTTTGGCTTCTTTCCGATGAACACCTCTTCAGGTGTCTTGTTCCCCAATATATTTTGAGGGTTTTTATTCTACACATATACAGTCGTATTGGATGCTTCTGCCCATAAGTGCATGGCTAGGCCCTGGTCATGTATCACTGCTTTTGTTGCTTCTATGATGGATCTATTCTTTCTTTATGCAACCCCATTTTGCTGGGGGTGGTAGGGAGTTGTAAGCTCCCTCTTAATCCCTTCTTCTTGGCAAAAGTCTTTAAACTCCTTTGAGGTGTACTCACCTCCATTGTCAGATCTCAAGTCTTTAATCTTCCTCTCAGAGAGATTCTCAACTAAGGCCTTGAACTCTTGAAACTTGTTAAAGACTTCATCTTTTGTTTTCAAGAAGTAGATGCATGTCTTCCTCGAATAGTCGTCTATGAACATCACATAGTATACAAAGTTTCCAAGGGATGGCACTGTCATCTGTCTGCATACATCGGAGTGTATGATGTTCAAAATACCTTTGGATCTACTATCACTGCTTGTAAAGCTTCCCTTGACATTCTTGCCAAGTGCACAACCTTTGCATACTTCGTCGTGGTCTATTTAGATTTCTGGTAGACCTGTAACCATTTTGCTCAAAACTGGTAATGCTCTATAGTTCAAGTGAGCAAGCCTTCAGTGACATAGTTCACTGGAACTAACACTATTATGTACAAGGGCTTGTTCTTGGTGTCCCTTCAACTTATACGGTCCTCCCTCTTGGACACCAATCACAGTGGCTTTATTTATGCTTGAATTCTTGGGCCACAGAAGGACTTGACCATCCACAAAATCTACTCTTAAGCCTTTATCTTCTAAAGCTGAAATAGATAGAAGATTCTTCTTTAAGCCTTGTACAAATAGTATATCTTTAATTGAAAGAGGGTTACCTTAATCAAGTTGTAAGGAGGCTTCTCCAACACCTTTCATTGCATCCTTGGAATCGTTTCCAAGCACCACTTGAAGTGAAGAGTCCTTTTCTGTTAATTTTGATACAGAGTTTTTGAATTTGGTCATATGCTTGGAAGCACTATTATCTATGAGCCAAGTATCGCTTCCTTGAGTGATGGTTCCGATGAGTGTTGAAATGAATACAAATTCTTCATCCTTGGGTTTGTGTTCTTCAGCATCAATTGCATGTGCATGGTGCTTCTTCTTCTTTTCTTTCTCATGTTTGTGAGAACATTGTGCGGCATAATGTCCCATCTTCCTACAATTGAAGCTTGAACCTTTGACACATCTCTCTTACGACGCTGTTTCTTAGACTTCCTTGGACTGCCTTCTTCTCTTTCCTTTCTCTTCTTCACTTGTGCTGCAAGTGCTTGGTTTACCTCATCATCTACCTTTTGTTTCTTGGACATCAATCTAGATTCCTCTTGAGAACAATCTGCCCATATCTTGTCAAACTTGGGTAACTTTCTTCTTGCACAAATTCCTTGGACAAATGAATACCAAGAGGGAGGGAAACCATTTAGCGTAGTGGTCACTAGTTCAGCATCTTCTACTGAATCTCCAATGGCTGCTAACTAGTCTTTGATCTGTGAGATCCTTATAAAGAAGTTGGTTATCGTCTCTACTTGTTCATAGTCACATTTCTGAGTTGATGTCGTAGGGTAAGCTTCTGACTAGTGTTCTTTCTTTAATAGAGTCAGGTAAGGGCATCAAACATCTGATTTGCAGTCTTTAGTTCTGATGCATTGGGTATCAGGTGATCCTTGATTGAGTCTGTCAAGATTCTCTTGGCCTTGACCTCATTCTTCTTGAACTTTGCCTTTACTTCTTCATCTTTGGGTTCTAGAAGCATCTTCTTCACATGATCCAATAATTCATTTTCTTCTAAAATGAGTTGTATTCTATGCTTTCAGGATCTGAAGTTGTCTACTCCATCCAATCTGTCTTCTACTCTCATGTTGGAAGACATTCTGTTGATGGAAAGCCTAGCTTGGGAATTTTCTGCAATTTTAAAATTCCTTTAATCTGCAAATTGAGTGTTGCGGGAGGTATGCTAGGGTAGAGCACAATCTTTTGTGTAAAGCGTACTCCCAACGCCTTTGGGATAGTGCTAAAACTAGCTTGATGGGGTTACTCTCCTATTTATAATCTTCCAGTCACTTCTGCCTGGTCGACTTCTCATCTGGGAGTCTTAATAAACTTAATTAATTTATGGGTAAGCCTTTAATTAATTCCTGGGTGAGCCGACTTCTCTTCTAGAGACTTCTTGTTGTTTAATGGTCTTCCTGGACTTCCAGAATCTTCCTGCATCTAAGATAGGTTTACATTGGAGGAAAAGGTTCCTCTCGCAACTACCAAACATCAATAGACTCTACCGACTCGATACCAAACCGATCTGTCGAATCAGTGGATTGGCCGAGTTGGATCGGTTTTGGGTTTGCTCAGTCAACTGAGCCAAGTCCGAGTCCGTGCAGACCGGTTTTTAATACATTGATTTGAAGACCCACTCCCGTTGTAGATCGACATCATGAAGTCGTGTTGTCGCATCTCTAGTTTATGATATTTCCATACATTTTTGTGTTCAGTGAACTGTTCCATTGCGTCTGGAGCGCTCATTTCCAGTAGGAACACTTTTAATTTCACTTGAAAAGGTTTTTATTTTCCCAAAACACCGCCATTTCAGTAAAATCTAGAGGTATAAAGCCTAAATATGGCCTTTTTAAATTTTTATAGAGCTACTATTTCGATTTTCATTTTTGTTTCCGGGTTGCTACTCTTTTGATTTGCGTATGTTCATTGTCCTGCAATCTTAATAAATCAAAAACAAAGCGGAAAGTGTTTTCTTGTCTGCATATGTTCTTGCCATGCGCTCTGTGCAATCTCGGCAAATCAAAAACATAGGGAAAACTTGCATTTTCCAGGTAAGCTAACAGAGATCTAACCCTTATTGTTGTCAAGAAGCGAAATTTTGTGTGTGTGTGAATGCATGAAAAGAATTTTTTATTAAGCATGCACTCCAAGGTCGTCTTCCACAACAACAATAACACCCCAATACCCCTTCTTAAGATTATTATGTGTTTTGCACTAGCACACTTGGTTAAAAGTTGTTTTATTAAGTAGAGTTTTTGAGTTCAAGTTATTTTTTCATTACTTCTTTTTGAAAAAGTTCATGCATTCATTGTAAATTGCATTTCACTTAATTATAAAAATGAATCACTATTAAATAACTTTAATAGTTTATTTTAAGTTATCTGTTATGCATGCAACTTTCATTATAAAGTAACTTCATTGTAAAAGTGATTCTCACTTGTTCTATAAAAGCATGTCACTTCATAAGTAACTTATTTAAAAATGAGCTTATAGGAAAAGTTAGATAAGGAAGAGCATCACCACGTGGACCAACTTCTACTTGCCATGTGGCTCTTTGGTTATCGTTTATGCCTTTTTTCAAAAGGGCATAACTTTCTTAAATAGCCTATTTTTCTTAAATAGCCTATTTTTTGAGAGCTTTCCATCAAGACCATCAGTTTTAGATTTTAAATCCATATTGTGTGCATATTTAATATGGCCTCTCTCAATTATCTTTTGCTTACCAGCAACAACTACTTCTCATGGAAATCCCATATGGAGGATTTGCTAAGAAGTAAAGGATTGTATCAAATTACCTTGGGAACAGAACAAGAACCCATTGATGATGAAAAGAAAATAGAATGGGATAATAACAATGACGAAGCATGTGGACTAATCGAAATGTCCATCTCTCCTAATATAAGGTTTCACCATCAAGGAATTGATGCCCTTTATAAAGATTGGGAAAAACTTGAAGTTGTGTTTGGTAAACACAATATTAATCAAGTCCACCAGTGGGAAAATCAGTTAATGACTTTAAGTCCAAATGATAATCCTTGCATTGAAGATTACTTATCTAAGTTCAAAACACTTAGACTTTTATGTATAGACTACAAGCTAGATTTGAAGCAAGATCGATGCATATATGCTATTATTGCTAAGCTTGGTAGTGCATATACTATTTTTGTATCTACCTTTTATGCCACCAAAGAAGCACTAGGGAGTGCTTATAAACAACCCTCTCTTAAGTCTTTTTGTGATGCTCTGATTCGAGAGCAAGATAAGCTTATGAAACTTGGATTGATTAGCACTGTAGATACATCCAACAAAGCCTCAGTGGTCCAGCAAAAAGACAAATCCAAGAATCTCAAAAAGCAACATCCTCGCCACAACAAGAAGCAAAACAAGGGTCCCAAACCCTCTCTGCCAACTTCTGCTCCTAATGGTGACAAAAGAGCAAAATGTAAAAGTAAGAAGACTAATAGACATTACAACTTTTGTGGGAAAGATAGTCATGTGGAGTCTAAATGTTTCAAAAAGATGGATGCCTTAGAAGCAATGATGAAGAAGCACAACATCAGTATTGATTCTTCTTCTTCTTCTTCACATGGACATATACTAATTGCTTCTGGTTTCTCCTTCAATGCAACTTCTACTTCTTCCGATGAGTGGCTTATAGATTCTGGAGCAACTTATCATATGGCTAAGGATAAAGCCATCTTTTCTGCTCTCAATGAATGTAACGCTAAGAAAATATTTGTTGGTGATGATAGATGTCTTAGTGTTGTAGGGTCTGGAATAGTTCAAGTAAATAATGGTCATTTAAATTATGTATTATGTGTTCCATGTCTTTCCAACAACCTTGTATCATTATATCAGATCACTCATTCAGGGGAAGGTAAAACCGTGAGTTTTCACCTCACAAAGTTGTAATCAAAAATTTAAAAGATCCTAAGCATGTCCTCACAACTGGAAATGTTGATGATATTACCAGGTTGTACAAGTTTGACAACTTCGAGTCATTATTTTTTCCATCAGTTTTTATTGTTCATAGCAATGACTTGAGCAAACTTTGGCATGAGCGGTTTGGTCATCTAAACTATCGCTCAATGCAGCAACTATGTAATCAACACATGGTGACTAGTCTTCCTCTTGTTTCTTGCAAAGATGGTGTTTGTGTCGATTGTGTTCTCGGCAAACATCATTGGGACATTTTTGACAAATGTGCCTCTTGCCATGCGTCGGCCCCTTTGCAGCTTGTTCACAATGATTTGTGTGATCCGCTTTCTTCTCCTTCTTTCTTTGGATGCAAGTATTTCTTAACATCCATTGACGACTTCTCCAAACGCAATTGGGTTTACCTCTCAAAACTTAACAGCGTAGTGTTTGACAAGTTGTTGGCCTACAAGGCCCTTGTAGAAAAACAATATGGACATCAACTTCAAAGGTTAAGAACAAATAATGGAGGCAAATATGTGAACAATAAATTTACAAGTTACTACCCTGCACAACGCATTCACATGCAACATATTGTTCCATATACACAACAGCAAAACGATGTTGCTGAAAGAAAGAATCGCACATTAAAAGAAATGGCTAATTGTATGATCCAATCTAAAGCATTAAGTCTTCATTATTTGGCAGAAGCCATTAACTGTGCAATTTACATAGTAAATCGTACTACCACAAAGGCTCTAAAAAATATAACACCAAAAGAAGCATGGAATAAAAGTAAGCCAGATGTAAGCCACTTCCATGTATTTGGCAATATAGCATGGGCTCACATTCCGGATGAGAAAAGGAAAGCTTTACAGCATAAAAGTGAGAAGTGTATTTTTGTTGGATATCCTAAATATGTCAAAGGTTACAGACTTCTTCAACCTCATTCCAATGAAATTATTATTCGAAGAGATGTTAAATTTGATGAAAATTTCTTGACCTGTGAGCCTAATTCAACATTTGTGCCAGCTTCATCCTGCGAGCCATCTTCGACATTTGTGACCCCTTCTGTTCCTATTCTAGTTTCTTCCTCTTCAGATGATGTCGGTGAGGATGAAAATCCACCTCCACCTGCTCATCTTCCTCCAGATGAGTCCATTGAACATGAACTTGCACAAGCACCATTGCTTCCCAAATGGGTTTGTTCAACACAAGAAGCAGGTGTTGATCTTGTCGGTGATCCTTCATATCAACATTGGACGCGTTCACATTTCTAGCGAGCCTCTCCTCTTTTGGCTTAGGTTTCAAAGACTCGTGATCCAAAAACATTTGCAGAAGCTTCGGATCATCTAGATTGGGACAGAGCAATGCATGAAGAGTATCTCTCTTTAATGGCGAACGATACTTGGGATCTTATACCTCTTCTGAAAGGAAAAGAACATGTCAAGCGTAAATGGATGCACAGAACCAAGTATGCATCAGATGGAAGTGTTGAAAGACACAAAGTCCGATTAGTTTCCAAAGGGTTCTCTCAAGTTGAAGGCATTAACAACAATGAAACCTTTGCCCCTGTAGCCAAAATGAATTACATCCGCCTTATTCTAGCCCTTCATGCCTCACATAAATGGGAGGCCCATCAGATGGATGTTAAATCCACCTTCTTGCATGGGGATCTACAAGAAGAAATCTACATGGAACAACCTCCTGGCTATGTCCAAAATGACTCCAACCCTGTTTGTCGCCATAAAAAAACTCTTTATGGTCTTAATCAAGCTCCTCGAGCTTGGTATGCTAAATTGGACATCTTTCTTCTTAACACTGGCTTTCCTAGATGTCATTATGATCCTAATGTCTATACCAAGAAAGTAGGAAGCCATCTCATAATCCTTGTTCTTTATGTTGATGATCTTATCCTCACAGGTAGTGACCCTGAACTTTTAACCCATGTGAAATCTAGCCTTAAAAAGAAATTTAAAAATGGCAAACTAAGGCTATTTGCATTATTTCCTTAGGCTCCAAGTATTGCAAACCAAGGAAGGAATCTTTCTTTCCCATTCTAAGCATGCTTGTCACCTTCTTCGCCGCTTTCACATGGAAAATTCTAAACCAGCCCCTTCTCCCTTCCAATCTGGAGTCAAATTTGTTGCCACTTGTACTTCTCCCGAACTTGATGCCACCTTGTACCGTTAGTTAGTAGGTAGCCTCTGGTATTTGACTCATACTCGTCCTAATATTTACTTTGATGTTGGTCTTGTTGCTCGGAATATGCAAACACCCCATGAAAGCCATTGGAAAGCAACTAAAACGATACTTCGGTATGGATGTGGCACAGTTCAGTTTGGAATATATTACAGTTCAGGGGCGACTCCTTTGTTGCTTGGTTTCACTGATTCGGATTGGGGCGGCAACCCTGATGATCAAAAGCCTACTACAGGTTATGTTTTCATCCTTGGTTCCGAACTTGTCAATAGGGCTTGTAAGAAACAACAGGCTCTTGCTCTTTCTTTAGCAAAAGCAAAGTACCGAGCGACGGTTAATGCAAGTCAAAAAGCCTTGTGGCTTCGACAGATCCTTTCAGAGTTTGGATTCCAACAGCAGCATCCAACCACCCTCTGGTGCGAGAATCAGAGTGCCATCAAGCTCGCTAAAGATCCAGTTCAACATCAGTGTAGCAAACACATCGAGTTACACAAGCAATTCATCAGAAAGCTCATTCATGATCGAGTTATTGAAGTGCTCTTTTGCCCTACAAAAGATCAAGTTGCAAACATTTTCACAAAATCTCTTACAGAAACAAAGTTCTCCAAACTCCGATCTATGTTAGGAGTTCAGGAAGTTGTCATTAAACAAGGATAGGCTCTAATGCCTCCTTCCTTCTCCTATTGTGTCGCCTTTGTAAATCCTTCGATCCCATCCCAAGTTGTTCTTAAGGGGATATGTTAGGATATTTAAACACATAGGAGTTAGTTAAGATCAACTTGGTCAATGTGTCATTAGGTTAAAGAGTGTTTCTTTAGTATGCATTTGTAATCCGACGGTCACGATATGTTCCCAACATAAAGTGATCCGACGACTCATATTGTCCTCAATCTTAACAGCTACATTGATATGTGGCTTAACACCTAATTAGACCATGATCTCTATTTAAACAGCATGGAGGGTCATTTCCTAATGATCGATTGTGAGATACTCTATGTAGCATATTTTCTTTTGAATTAATAAATTGCATCATGTGACCATGTTGGTTGGGGTCGTGGATGTTTCCCCACAAGGGTTTTACCACATAAAAACATCGATGTGTTAATCTTTGATCTGGTTGTATGAGTGGTTACTAAAGGTGTTCGTCCTCTTTTGGAATACCTGCATTGTCGAGCAAGTTAAAGTTTGCTCATGGTAAACACGCAAGTGGATAGAGAAGCCCATTTCAGCGTTGTGATGTGCTAATTATCCCACCTGATATTAAGATTGCAGTTCATTCACACTTAAAAGAATCTAGAAAGCTTGCAAAAAGGTTTCATCATGTTTTTCATCGTAGTTTTTGGGGCATCGTAGAAGCTACTATTTCGACAAGTACTCACTTTGGTCCTAGAAACTCCAAGATATTCCTCTCTCATATCGAGATACTTTTACACAAGATTGGCTAAGAAGGGGCTTTTTGTGTGAGAAATGGATGAGCGAGAAGTTCTTCACAAAAGATGGGACATAGATGACAAGGAAAGAAAATGGATGTCCTCACTTGGATGGTGAATTATCAAGGGCTACCTCCAATAGTTAAACTTCCAAAAGTTGGTTTCAAAGATGCATTATGGGATTACTAAGACAATTCAACATATTTTTTGGAACTACGTATATGCTAGAGCTTGTTGGTGGTTGGTCTTAACCGCTTGGAATCATATCCAATACAAACACTTCTCAACAAAGAATCCTTTGCTAAGATATTTCGATGTAGTTGCTCCTCCTAAAGTTCATGGAGTTTAGCACTATATTAGAGTAGTTTGTTAATAGTTAATTTTGGAGGATAAGATGTAATGTTGTTCTTAATACCCTACACTTTAGTACAGATCTCTTTTGTGGAATGATTTCTACTAATCTCAAGGCCCAAATTTTAGCTAAGGGTGCCCCAATTAGGAAAGATGTTATATATAACGATGCTCAAGTTGAATCTCTCTTAAGGACCTGCTATCGCACAATTTGTACTTTGATAGAAGAGATGGTAAAGGAAAGCAAATTGGCGTAACTGGAGACTAATCCTATCACTGTCACCTCAATAGGAAGTCTATTTCTATTTAGGGTGGTAGGCCCATGGGAGACGTCCCCGGTGACCTGGGGTTTTGAGAAGGTAAAGGGAAAGTAGCTCAGTAAAAGGTCCCCTCTCACAAGTCACCACCGATTAGAAAGTTCAGTTAAATAACCAATTAAGATATAATATGCTAGAAGTGTACCTGCCCGGAACAAAGCAATGGGAAAACTATATATTTGCAAGGACACTTGTTGGTTAGCACTTCATAAAACCATTGACTTTCTAAAACAAAGCAAATTTGCTGAATATAATGAAGTAAACAGAAATCTTATAACAGCAATGTTTATAGAGCAATACTTCACATAAAATGTCTTAAGACAAGCTTCAAGATGACTAAAAACCAATAACCATTGAAGTCATATCATTAGCATTTGATAGAAGCACATAAGATAAACTATAACTCAGACTTTACAATTGCTTTATGAGCTTTTAATGCTGCATTAAATGGCTGTAACTTACTTTAATAACAGCAGCAAGTAGGTCAGTAGATCAAGCTATTCCAGGGTTAGAAAGTGTTGCTAGGTTGTTTGAAGAATAGGTTTTGAAGGTTGTTTGATCAAAAACAAAATAGAGGTCTTAGACTAGTGCTTTCTTAGGGCAAATGGAGTCAATAAAGTGGCTGGAAATGTTGAAGGAGCGGGATGATAATGGGAGAGCCAAAGACAAGAGGAGTTGATGGATGAAGTGTTGGTAAGCCAAGGCTTCAACCACAAAACCCTAGGGGAAAATGACTACTAAGATGTAGGTAAACCTAGGACTTAGTAGATTTTCCTCCCTCTTTAACTCAAAGAATGAAGCAAGTGACGACTAAGATGAAGCAACAAGTGCTAGGGTGTTGCAATGGCGAGGCCCTTAGCAATGGCTTCAAGAAAAATGGCTCCTTGGCACAATCTAGTAGGTGGATAGTGTTAATGTTTATGCCATTATTATAGTTCTTTGCATTTCAATAGATAAGAGAATCATAAGAACAAGATCACTGAGAAATACACATTCACAAGAGACACAGCATTTATCCTAGGAAACCCTCTAGGGGAAGAAAACCCAGCAAAAACTTCTTTATCATAAAGTGCCAATACAATGTTCAAGAGATAACTCAAACCAATACAAATAGTCCTCTCCAAGAGATGCGCCACTCTTCTCCCTATCTCCAACTGGTAATTGCAGCTTGCCTCATAAG
>JASDQU011179486.1:12319-22602 GCA_032191745.1 Picea mariana | reverse complement strand
GTCATAATAAAATAGAGTCTCTGTAGATTGTTGCAGTATATTTCATTTCTTAAAAACATAAGTTTAATAATAGATACATTGTTGTGGAAAACAATAACTCATTATCATTCATTTCATGTTTAACGAATATACTGTTAAACAATTGTCAAATTGACATATCAAATCTTGATAAAAAAAAATTGAAAATTAGTCATTGGAAAGATAACAAAATTATTTACAAGTTTTGTTTTTACTGTAAAGTGAAATTCTAAATAAAAAAAATGCTTTTGTATGCCGGAAGTTGAAGAACTTGTGAAAATACAGTTTTTTTGTCATAAAACAAGCAAAAGTGTTACCCAGGTTCATGATTTTACCCCCCAAGAACTGGGAATCTCGATCAGATACAATAGACATGGGTAGCCCAAAATGTACCCAAACATTCTGAAAGAATAGATGAGTTGTTTGTTCAACAGTGATCTGCTTGTTACATGGCATCAAGATACACATTTTTCTGAATCTATCCACAACAACATATAGGTAATCATGCCCTTTTCTAGACATAGGTAGTCCTCCTACAAAGTCCATAGAAATTCTTTCCCAGGGATGAGAAGAAACTGGAAGAGGAGTGTACAAACCCAATTTCCTATTGCTAGGCTTACTTGTTGCACACAGAACACATCCTCGTATGTATTTAGCTACATTTTCTTGCATCTGAGGCCAATAACAATGATTCTGCAATACTGACAATGTTTTACTTACTCCAAAATGCCCTGCAATCAATGAACTATGTGCTTTTCGGATCACATGTACTCTCTCTTTTTCTGGAATACAAAGTTTACCAAGATGATACAAGAGTTGATTATGCACATAATAGTTCTCTTCTCATTTACCATGTATTAGTGATGCATATACTTTCTTAAAGTCTTTATCTTCCGCATACTATTCAATATAACTTTCATGTGTTAATGAACTGTTCTGAAGAATGATTGAAGCGTTTGTAGGTGGCCTTGATAACATGTCTGCTACCTTATTATGAATCCCTTTTTTGTATTTAATTACAAGATGAAACTGTTGTAAAAATCCCATCCATCTTAAATGTCTACTTTGTTGTACTTTAGTTTGAGATTGTAAATACTGAAGTGGATGATGATGAGTATGTATAATTTTTTCTTTACCCATGATATAATGTTTCCACTTCTTCACACTCTGTACTAAAGCATACAAATCTTTGTCATAAGTCAGATAGTTACTTACCGCAGTAGAGAACGTTTCTGAATGGTAACAGATTGACTTCCTCCCTTGCATCAAAATTGTTCCCATGGAAAACCTATTGGCATATGTTTCGATCTCGAATGGCTGCTGCAAATCTGACAATGTCAGAACTGGCACTGTGCTGATATTTTCCTTTAAAGTGTCGAAGGCTTTCTGATGCTTGCCTCCCCACTGGAAAATCTCTTTAATGCTTGTCAACGCATGTAATGGGGCAACAATGGAAGAAAACCCAAAAATGAATTTCCTCCAACACTGAACTGCACCCAGAAAACTTCTGATTTCAGTAACGGTATTAGGCCGTGGCTAGTTTACAATGAAAACAACCTTGGCTGGGTCCAGTTGCAGGTGGCCTCCACCAATAATATGGCCCAAATATACTAAAGAAGTTTTAGCAAAACCGCATTTAGAAATTTTTACAAAAAGCTTCTCCTTCCTCAGTACATCTAAAACTTTCTTCACATGTACAATGTGTTCCTTCCAAGTCTTGCTAAAGACAAGGATATCATCCAGGTAAATGATTACAAAATCATCAATAAAAGGTCGAAATACATCATTCATGACCCTCATAAAAGTAGCAGGTGTGTTACATAGCCCGAAAGGCATTACAAGACATTCATACAAACCCTGTTTTGTTTTAAAAGTTGTTTTCCAAGCATCATTTTCAGCAACCCGGATTTGATTATACCCACTACGCAAATCCAATTTAGTAAAATAAATTGCATGTTTTAACTGATCAAGAAAATCATCAATGCGAGGAAGAGGATACATGTTTTTAATGGTGATTTTGTTAAGGGCCCTGTAGTCGATGCACATTCTCCAAGACCCATCCTTCTTTGGAACCAATACTATAGGAGAGACACAAGGATAAGTGCTTGGCTGGATGACCCCCTTCTCAATCAGCTCCTGAACCTGCTTCTTGTTTTCCTCGTTCTGCATTATAGACATCTGATACATGGCTATATTCGGAAGTGGCACATCCTGCTGCAATTGTATCTCATGTTGAATCTCTCTCTTTGGTGGTAACCCTTTCGGATCTTGAAATAAATCATCATACTCAGAAGTAAGTTCAATCATTTCAGATTTATGTTTAGGATCACATCCTTCAAAAGATTTAGAGATCTCATCACTTTTCACCTTAGCCATCATTAATACAAAATTCTTACTAGCATTTACCAACCTCTTCATTTGTCTTGTAGAAACTATTGCTAGATTTGTTTTTGTCTTATGTGCTTGTACAATATATTCCACATCATCTTTAAAGAGATGATATTTGTTCTGCTCTCTATAAAAGACTGCTTTCCGGTCATACAAATATGGACTCCCAAGTACAATTCCACAAATGTCAAGTGGCACTACATCCAATTCTACCTCATCCATGAACTTTTCAGTAATTGCAAACTTTAATACACATTTCTTTGTAACTTGCAATTGTGTATCATTAGTAACCCAACCAAGAGGATAGGGTTTTTCATGAGGCATAGTAACTAGATTTAGTTTCCTAACCACTTCTTCTGATATTAAATTTACTTGTGAACCACTATCAAACAATGTATCAATCTTTGTGTGATTTGCAATGACACAAACATGAAATAGTGCACTTCTTTTCTTATCATTTTTATTAGAAGTAGATGGAATATTTGTACTTGCATTAGGACTTGAATTTTCATCAATGGGAAGTGAGATACCTTTATTCCTACCTTGGATTCCGACAGCTGTAACCTTTGTTTCATCTCCCGAATCGGATCCCAAGTCTTGAATAACTGCTGCAGTAGCTTTTGCTTTGCCTGTATCTTTGTTTCCTCTGTACTTCTTTGGCCTTAACTTCGGATGAAGTTTTCGGCACTTAGAGACATCATGCCCCTTCTGACAATGCAAACATGTAGGATTTTCACCCTCTTTCTTAATGGTAGCCATCTTCTTTTTCCCCTTATCTTTACCTTTCGATTTGCTGTCAAATTTAGATGATTTCTTCACAAAAGTATCATTAGCATGCTTCCCCCTAGCTTCTAAATGTGTGGCTTGAACACATACATCATCCAAGTTACTGGGGTTAAACATCAATAAAGTATGTCTCAAATAAGAATGCATGCCACCAATGTAATTAAGAAGAGTTTCATGCGTATCTAATGAAATATTCAATGCAATAGCCCTTTTTCTGAATTCATGAGTATAATCTTGAATATTTTATCCTTTAGCTTGTCTAAACGTTTGCCAACTCATGGTTAATTGTTGCATATGACCCAAAGGATAAAATTGCGTTCTTAATACTTCAATGAATTCATTCCAAACTGAAATAATTTTACCATTCTTTCGAAGATCTTGCTAAATCTTAGTCTCCCACCAAGTAAGAGCCATGCCACTCATTCTCAAAGTGGCCAATTGAATTCTGGAAGGGTCATCATTAATGCCCTACACCCTGTAGTAGACTTCAAGCTGCTTGATCCAATTGTCTAACTTTTCAGCATCTAAATCTCCATTATAAATTGGTAATTCAAATTTCACATCCAATTTGAAATATGGCATATTAGCATTTGCATTATTCGAATGAGAAGTGTGAGAAGAAGAGAAAGTCTGGTTAGTTTCAGGAGGATCACCATCACCTCCTACTCCTTTTGCCTTTTCTTCCTTCTTCACTTCTGCATCTTTGGATGATGATTCTTCTTCTTTCTTCTTCCCTTCTGCTCACTCATCGAGTAGAATTTCCAGCATGGCTTTCATGCTGATAAAAGCCTCCAAAAACTCAGTTTTGGAAACAACAGGCTTTTCCTGTTCTGTATGTCCTTCTTCTTCCCCTCGTGGAGAAGACATGGTTATTCTCGAAAGTGTCCTCCTCGAGCCAATCTCAGTTTCACCTTCTACTAGTTCTCCTTCAACAAGTTTCGACTTGGACCTGGTAAGCATTCACAAACTTTGCACAAGCAGTTAACCTGCTCTGATACCATAATATGGTCCATAAGACCTCAACTTATGCGCTTTTAAAGTTTGAAAAGAATGCTCTTATTTGAATTTCATTACCATAGGAAAAAGAACTTGAACAACATGAATAAAAGCTTATAATCTGAATTGGAAACAACTAGAATAGAAATGGAAAAACAGAAAATGAAAACACAGTAAAAGAGAGTCACAAACGCAGAAGTTGTTAATGGATTTCACCCCCTTCACTGGGCTACGTCTCCGGGTCCCTCTCCAATGGGTACTGATCCAATTAATGTCTTTAAAATGGTACAAAATGTTTCTGGAATCTCTGAACATCAACTTCAACAACTGTAAAAAAATAGAATAGAATGTTGTACAAAGCCTTCAAGACTACGTTTCTGGAAATTACAAAACGATCTTCACAATACAAACAACCACTTAATGACAGAGTAGTCAACCTGGAAAAAAAACAACATCTGGACTTCACAGCTAGGAAAACTCCCCCTAATGTACTGGCTGAACAATGGTTATATAGCTTACAGAACTCCATACCAGAAATGATACTCAGAGTTATTTCCATAACAGAAATGATGCTTCTGTTCTTTCCCCACCAAGTTTCCATAACAGAAACGATGCTTTTGTTCTTTCCCCACCAAGTTTCCATAACAGAAACGATGCTCTGTGTTTTCTAAACAAAGGCGAGCCTCCAGGATATGCGGCTAGAAGAATGCAAATGAAGCATTCAGTGGGAGGTTAGTTTACGGGTTAGACTCGCATGTTTATCCATTTAAACAAATGCAACATCCCACTAAATGTTACCTGTTTTAACACTCAACAAGATGTTACAATTGAGTCGAATCCCGCTAAATGAGGCAACGGATCAACTGTTACATTCCCCTAGACTAACCGTCTACTATTAATAGAACAGATGTTATCCATACTCTGAACGTTACCACTAAACTCCATATATATCGTATGATCTAACTGTTCCATAAGAGCTCCGCTAAATTACTGTTCCATAAGAGCTCCACTTATATGTGAAACCTTCGCTAAAAGTCTTCCAAATGTGATGGAACTCTGCCAAATCTGATGGAACTCTGCTATATGTCTTGCCAAATGAGACCGTGCACCCTGTTGACAGGCGAAATTGTCCGTCTGTCAATTGAGAGAGTGGAACCGGTCCGGGGTTGTCTAAATAACCCAAGTCGTTTGGAATGAACCACCCTGACGAGTTTAATGGCTCCGTTGGCCGCTCTAAGGTCTTTTAAGAAAACCAAAGAGAAACTAATCTAAACTAACTAAACTAACTAAAACAAATAAAACAAACTAAATAAACTAAAACTAACTAACTAAAACTAACTAAAAGAAACTAAGCTAACTAAAAATAAACAAATTAACTAAAAACAAACAAACTAACTATTACACTAATCTAATTAAAACATACTACTAAATAAACTAAAACTAATTACAACTATTCTAACTATTATATACAATCTTACTAATTACTATTATAATAACTCAAATCAACTATCTAATTACCAGCTGCAACATTACTTATTCACAAATGTACACTATAAACAGTCTACAGATTTAATTAAAACCTACAAAACTCATGTGTTCTCTGCCCTAAGACAGCAAGATGTGTTTTTTTTATTTTTTATTTTATGAAAAAGAAATAAAACTACTGAAATTAAACGATCTAATATAATTACTGAAATTAAACAATCTAATATAAATCTAATTAAAATTATATCTAAATTAAACTACTTAATGAAAACAACAAGGAAAAGACTAACTGACCTGGAAGCACTCCTAATTTGTCCTGTGCGTGATGACTCTAAGATGGTCGGCGGAAGCAAACTCGCACCGGTTAATCCCAAAGCTTCTCGTAAATGATTAGCTACGCTGCTCTTCGAGTGTTTATAGGACAAACACGACATAAAAAATCATAACAATCTTATGATTAATAAATCCCTGCAATAAGGGAAACCTGTTATTCAAGAAACTTATATTTAATAATTCAATCAATGAAGAAGATAAACCTGTCATTCACAAACTGAATTAACAATTGTAATGTCTTTCATATAATTGGAAGAAACCAGATATGGATTACAGTGATTAAATTTATATCATTTGCACATGATCTACATAGCTAAAGTAGTCATAAACCATATACAAAATGATATACACAACTTGAAACAAAATATTGATATATTGAGAAGCTAAAGCTGTGACAAAACACCAATTTCTGCTTCAGTCTGTATTATAACTCCATATCCTTGTTCTCCCACGAATGACGATGAACATTATTACAAAAATCATAAGTATATATAAGTCTCTCCACAGGGTAAAACCTCCTTGTGGATAATATCAAAATGTTTTACATAATCTAGGAAATATCCCAAAATCAACTAAACTAGGAAATCAAAATGCAAGTGAAATATTCCAAATATCTCCTAACTGCTCATCAAAGCCACTGCCATTTCGAATTGATCTGCAACAGATAAAAAATAACCAATTAGAAAGACATTTTTATTAATAAAACAACAAAAAAAATTGATCCTACAGACTTAACTGCAGAATCATCTGATTCTGTAGCTAGTCTAGAATAGCATACACGACCAGATAGCAATCAAATGAAATCTTTTCAAGAGAATCAAATCCAATTTAATTTTCTTTTAATAAATATCCAAAACGAATCACTATAATTCCAATGAGTTTATCATTCAAATTAACAAAATCGAAAAGGATTCAAACGAAACAGGATAAGAATGCTCTGTTTTTTTAATCGCCATAAAATATGGTCAAACCATAACAGGACTGTTTCATATCAAATTAAATCAATGGTGAATCATATCATATAAGATACGATTTAATTCAACCCAATCATAATCGATACAATCATAATTGAACACAATCAAAATTGATTTGTTACGGCTGTAACAATGTGTATGCTATTTCAATCAAACACCAATATAGAAAAACTGTTACGATTATTTCCAAATAAACATTCATCAAAATTCACCATAGATTTCAATCGTTGAGCGTTTAGATAGTCAACAGACAGGATCACATAATGATCGTAACCATCAAGAGCAGTGATAACCATAAACTAGGCAACAATCAAATATAGAAACAAATCGTAATCTTGGGCATAATCACTTTCGTTCCCAAATCAAATTTAAAGAATATCTTTGTTGCAATATGAATCGAACTGACAACACGGTCAAACAATGCGAATCGATTAGTTGGGTATAACAGTTATGACTCATATCTGTTCGCAATTTGGTTATTCCTTAACAGAATGGTATTCGAATTGATCATGGAATATAACAGTTAACCATTATTGCCAACCATATCTTATAGATTATAACCAATTTCGAATCGAAACATTGACTGTGTTTGAAATTGAAATACCAAAAACGGCCTGTGTTTAGTAAAGATATTAACAACTTCAATAAGCAACAGAGTATCCAATTTAAGCCAAATTAAAACAATCAAATCCATAACACGATCAATCGAATCAAAGCTAAATCCAATCAAAGATAATCCGAGAAACGAAATTCGATTAACCAAAACAAAATTATGCATATAGTATATGCTTATGTGTCAAATCAAATCCACGCTGTAAATAGAGCTTATGAGTTTATCATATAAACAGGTGATAGCCATACTAGTGAGACTGCTCGAGCTATGCCAATTTTGAATTAATGACCGCTGTAGCCGGCTCCACATTCTTAAACAAAATTGAACCTGTTGTTCGTTGTTTCTTATCAGTGGCTATCGATTTAACCTTCTGACTGGTGAGCCTTGCAACTTGATCTCCCAGAGCATGAATTCTGGACTGCAGCATTGGCACATCGAGGTAATACCTTTCTAACCATGAACCACACTGATCACATGGTGGAGCAGCCAGTTGAGGTAGAGCAGGGGAGGGTTTTGACGAGTCACTAGGGGTTTCACATGGCATTTTGATGCCTGGATAATTAGGATCATTTTGCAAGCAAGGTGGTGGGTTTTTGACAAAATCGTATGAGGGTTTGTCACACAGACCTTTAGAATAGGGATACTCACTTGCCAGGTAACGTTCAATCTCCAAGTCAGAATCTTCACTCACCATGATAGGGTCAGGGTTGACAGGAAGTTTTGGTTTGTTTCTCGCCATGCGAGAGATTAATCGGGCGTTCTTCTTACCTTTAGAATTCGCATTAGGTTTGGTTTTAGGATTTTTAGCCACGGGTTTAACAGTTTCGACATCTTTGGTCACAGAATTGGGTAGGTCAATAGGTGAGTCAGGTAGGGGTTTAGGTAACAGAGCACTGTAAGGCACAAGGGGTACTAACTTGCTCTCGCTCACCACAGGTTTGTCAACCTGTGGTGGGCTTGAGTCCTCAAAATTATTGCGATAAAGAAAGTCAGTCCAACAGTCTCGGCGTAGCCCCAAATGACAAACACCAAGCATTTTAATTAACCCAAAGTGAAAAAGGCTGTTATCGGCCTGGTTGCGTTTGTATCTTTTAGACATTTTAAACAGACTCCTATGCAAGTAATAAGGCATATTAAGCATATATCCCATGAAAACCATAAGTAGCCGAAGGTGGTACAAGAAAATGAAACCATACCAGCCCTCGCAGGTGATGAACTGCTTGGTTATCATCAGCAAGTCATGCCAGCGTTGCTTGAGCATATTCGCAGGTAAACCTTTGTCACAGGAGCTCACCCTTCGTGACTGGAAGAGCAATGTCCACGGGACATCTTCCACTTTACAATTTTTTGACCACTTCTATCTAGTAGCAGGTAGACCGGTAGCTAAACTGAGAAATTTCTCGTCAATTTCTAATTGCACATCCCCAACCTTGGATCGACAGCCATCAAAGGTTAATGCGAATTGCCGAGCCACACCAGGGTTAAAACCATCAAACTTTCATATGAACGAGAGCCAACCAAACTCCTCAAGGTCACTGTAAGCACCGTCGAACATCAACAATGCCTGGCTACCATTGGGTTCAGCCATTACGACTGGAGCCATGGTGCAGGCGCATGGTAGGGTTCGGATAAACACACAGGAGAAAAATTGTTTGGGCTAATAGCTGAGAACGATGAAAGGGGAGGCAATTTAATGTGCGCGTGCGAGGGTGGTGGGATTATCACCACCATGTATCATAGTAATGGCATAGTACAACGCTGTTCAATCAATCATAACAATCGTTTAAATCATATTAATCGGCCAACCCAAAAATCAAGCGGTGGATGGTATACCAATATGCCAATGTATTGTTCAATAAGAAATCAAACCCAAAGTTTAATATGAGCCATCAAATAATCCAAACCAATTGTCGTTAAATTAAAACCCAAATGTTTAACCAATCGCGCCATTGTATAACTTCAAACTATTTCCATTCAATATGAAATCAAACTCATATGTTACCCATGTGCTTGTTGCATAATGTGTAATCAAGGTTTTTTAAAACATTGTGACAAGAGATAAAATCGATAAGCCAAGAGCTTATAATAATAAGGATCACATCATACAAAAACCAAAATCAACCATGACCCCTATATAATCAAGTATAACCCTTAAATTTGCATGCTCAATGCCTTATCAATCAAACAAAATTCAAATTGTGCAATCAAAGCAAGAATAGGCAAATGGTCATAGTTCGAAAAATCATTCCAGCCACTTAATAACAAACCAAAGGTAAGTGCCTTTCAGAACATCAATGAGAAGATCATGATAGTTCAAAAAACGATAGAGGAGTTTTCACTCTTTCAGTCGTGAAAACTAAATCGAACAATTTGCAAGTGTCGCATGAAATGAAAATGTCATCTATTTGCAAAAAAGCGATGGAAATTTGAAGTTCAGAAGACATAGGTGTAGGAAGCTTTTAGGGCAATTGAAAAAATTGAATTGGCTGCCAACAATGGCGACACACTGGGAGAAGCAGTTATCTCTGTCAATAGAAATGAATTCAGATTAGGACAGCAGAGAAAAATTCAACTTAAAAACAACAACTAGAAAATCGTACAAACATCATCATTTACTATCTTTTCCAGTGATGTTTTAAAAGATGAAAACTAATAACAGTCTTAAGATCAGCAAGTCACGACATTAATGA
>JASDQU011179486.1:0-12299 GCA_032191745.1 Picea mariana | reverse complement strand
TTCAGATTAGGACAGCAGAGAAAAATTCAACTTAAAAACAACAACTAGAAAATCGTACAAACATCATCATTTACTATCTTTTCCAGTGATGTTTTAAAAGATGAAAACTAATAACAGTCTTAAGATCAGCAAGTCACGACATTAATGATAAAATCTTCAATACTGTTGGCATGGCCACTGCTGCCAACAGGCATCCATAGCCTCAATAGGGTTCCCATTTAACCCACTCGGACATCTGTATCCTGTCAAGAAGCTCTGGATTAGAGTAAAGGACTTTTAAAGAGGCTTATCATAATTTTTTACAGATTTTCATTTACCCGACATTGCTTCGCTGCCAGTGGACCTGTTCAGTACCCCGGTGAAGTTGTCTTGGTGCCATGCTTGCATTTACCCGCTGCCAGAGGACCTGTTCAGTATCCCGGCAGGTTTACAAGCACTTCCCACAGCTCTTATTAACATTTTTATTTTGTTTTTCTTTTATGGATAGCTGAGTGGGGTGACGCTGAAAAATCTTGATATTTTATCATATTTTTTAGACCTCATCAGAATTTTTTGACACTGTCCTTTATTCAGCTCCAGAAATGTTTTATTTACAAAACAAATTGCTATGACAGGGAGACATCCTTTTGAGTCATTCCTTTACGGAAAAGGGACAGCGTAAAAAGATAATATATGATCATGACAAACTTCACTCAGAGATTGAAATTAGAAAACTTCTTTCAAACAACAAAAATTTTCCAACATAAATATCAGTTTTTAGAAATACATCACTGATGATCATACAACTTTCCAGAAGTTATTTCAACGAAGAGATTTTTCTATGGTCTTTGTCTGAATGGCTCATTGCACAAGCATGCATATCTTTCAAAAAACACACAAAAACAAACTGATCAATTCCAATCAAAACCAAACAGAAAACAATCGAAAATGCAAACAAAATGAAATATTTACATAAAAATACAAGGGTAAATATCAAGCAAAGTATCTTTTCAGGGCTTAGCCATTCACCGGATAGGTTTCAAGCTACCCTTCAAGATTCTGCAATCGAAAGGAACTAGGACCCAACTTTTCAGCAATCAAAAATGGCCCAAGCCATAGGTTTTGAAACTTGGTATGCTCACCCTTTCCTTCGTGTGGTTTGTCCCACTTTAAGACAAGATCGCCTACTTTGAAATTCCTATCCGAAGCATAATTAGAATCGAACCAGCTCTCAATCAATTGTTGATGTTGGTCTAACTTACGCTTAGCTTGGGTTCTTACTTCTTCTAACTTCATCAAAGCGTTAATACGACTTTCCAAAGGGGGACAATCTTCTTCTTGAACTTTTTGTGACAATTGAAGAATGTGAGGTGGCAGAATGGCTTCTCTGCCATAAACAAGGAAAAAGGGAGAGTTACCTATAGCAGCCTTGGGTGTTACCCTATCAGCCTACAATGCATTAAGCAGTGCATTGTGCCAGCTCTTGTGATTTTCAGCCATAGTTCTCTTGATAATTTTGATCAAGTTCTTGTTGGTCGATTCTGCTAAGACATTACCCTAGGGATAGTAATTAGCAGAATACTTCAGCTTTATTCCTTTCTCCAAAGAAAATTCACTCATCTCAAGAGAAGAAAAGTATGAAGCGTTATCAAAGACTAGGCAATCAGGGATATCAAAACGAGTGATGATATTCGAGTTCAGAAAGGCAATCACCTGACTTGTGTTAATAGATTTTAGCACGGTGGCTTCAGACCATCGAGTAAAGTAGTCTGTGGCTGTCACAATATACTTGTGCTGTTGTGAGGATGGAGGGTTAATAGGACCTATTATATCAAGGCCCCATTGCTAGAAAGGAGAATCGACTGAAACGGGTTGCAAGGGGAAGGTTGGTTTTTGCAATCGCCCTGATGCTTTCTGACAAATGATGCATTTATGGCACAAAGCATGGGCGTCCCTAAAGCGCGTCGGCTAGTAGTAACCGGCTCTTAAAACATTATGAGCAGTGGTATCACCACCGAAGTGACCACCAGCTTCTCCTGCATGCAACTCAAGCAAGACTCTTTCTGCTTCATCTTTTTCAAGACAACGCATCAATACGCCGTCAAAATTCTGACGAAACAGTATACCGTTAACTAGATGAAAGGAGGCAGACTTTAGTCTCAAATCTCTTCTTTTGGTGGGGTCAAGGTGATGGGGTGCCGATCCATGTTCAAGACAAAATCTAATATCGTCGTACCAAGGACTTACGAGGTTTTGTGCGTAACAAATCAAATTCTGATCGCGTTGTTCTAGGTTTGATGTATCACTATCTTCTTGTTGTTTAGTTTCTGAATCAGCTACCAACTTACACAACCCTTGGCCTCTCACGATCTGTGCTGGGGTGATTTCTAAGTCATACTCCTACAAGGAGGTGACCCAGTTGGCTCTTTTCTCTCCTAACTCCTTTTTCACTAACAAGTTCCTTACGGCAGGGTAGGGAACAATGACCTTCGTCCTTGACTTCAAAAGATATGACCGGAAATGCTTAACTGCCTTGAAGATAGCATAGGCTTGCTGATTGACCACTGGGTAGTTAAGTTCAGCACCTTTGAAAGCAGAGCTCATGAAGGCGATGGGTACTTCATTGTTCTCGGAGTTCTTCGGAGTTAGGACCGCGGCATAGGAACGATCAGAGGCAAAAGTATAGAGTGTAAAGTCTTGAGAGAAATCAGGGCTCATGAGAGATGGAGCATCTATTATGGGCTTATTTATGTCGTTGAAAGATTGGTTTTCTATGGGTCCCCAGTGATATTGGGTGTCTTTCTTAATCAGGTTTTGGAGAGGCCTAACCATTTCGGAGAAACTGGGGACAAATCTTCTCACGAAATTAATCTGGCCTAGGAAAGACTGCATGGATTTTTTGGATGTAGGTGGGGGAAGTTTAGCGATGACTTGGGTCCTCTCGGGGTCAATAATCATTCCATCACTAGAAACAATGAATCCTTGTAATTTACCCTGTTCTACTGCAAAGATGGACTTCTTGGGGTTCAAGGAGATGCCGTATTTACGACATCGTAGCAAAACGGCTCGTAAGTGAGCTAGATGATCGTCTTTGTTTTTAGAATAAACGGTCACATCATCTAAGTAGACTACTACAGAGTGATTGATTAAGCCTCTAAAATCAATGTCCATTGCTCTTTGAAAGGTAGCACCAACATTAATCAATCCAAAGGGCATTTTGCGATAAGCATAAGTGCCCCACGGGGTACGGAAGGTAGTTTTTAATTGGTCTGGCGGAGACATCAAGACTTGGTTGTATCCATAGAAACCATCCAGTAAGGATAGCCTCTCGGAACCAGATACTTGTTGCAAGATTTGTTCCATGGGAGGGACAGGATAATTATCTTTGTCAGACGCTTTGTTGAGGTTCCGGAAATCGACACAAAGTCGAATTTCTCCGTTTTTCTTCCGCACTGAGATGAGGTTGGATACCCATTGAGTGTTTCTAACAGGAAAAATTGTTTTAGCACTTAGGAGTTTATTCAATTCTTTTTGTACGGTCGGTTCTAATTTAGGGTGCATTTTCCTCAGTTTCTGTTGGAAGCGCAAGGTTTGGGGCTTCATCAGGATGACATGCTGTATAATATTAGGATCGAATGTTTTAAGATATTCATAAGTCCATGCAAAGACATCCTTAAACTCTTTAAATAATTTAACAAAAGAAGCTTTTTCTTGTCTAGAACATCCCAAGCCTAAGTTGATACACTGAGGATTTTCACTAGTTCCTAAGTTGACTTTTTCATAAGACAATGAGGAACTGTTGGTTTTGCAAGTGACCGTCTTTTTAAATTTATCTTCAAAATCATAAAACTTTTCTAATCTAATAACATATTTGGGTATGAGATTTACCATGTCCGATAGAGCTTCAAGAGATTTTGGATTAGGTATTACCGTAAAGTCATGAAAATTGTCGTCGTGCGTTTGTTCATCTATCACATCGCTTTGAAAGGTTTCTTCCAAGTGCAGAAAGTTAATGATCTGCTGATCATCGTCAAATACTCTCCAATTTGTGATATTGTCTGGAACAGATGGTCGATACAATAGCTCCACGGAGAATGTGTTTGGGGATAAGCCTTCTGCAGGAAGAAGTTTAGAGGCAACATTAGCTAGTAGATCTGCTTCAGCATTATTTAATCTAGTAATGGAATTTATATTAAAAGCAGAAAATGTGTTCATTAAACTCCATACCTCAGACTAGTAACATTTGAGATGCGGGGAAAGACAGTGTATAGAATCTCTCACCTGCCTAACCACTATCTCATAGTCGCCGAATACAACCAGATTTTGAATGTTCATGTCCAAGGATTTTCTGAGACCTTGCAATAAAGCCTCATATTCTGCAGTATTGTTAGTACATTCAAATTCTAGTCTACAAGCCAATAATGTTTTGTTACCTGCTGGATCGATAATGATGCAGCCTGCACCAACTCCTTGTTTAGACTTGGAATCGTCAAAATATAAAGACCAAATTTGATTTCCATTGGGTTCATGAGACTGTTGGATAGAAGTTGTTGGTTGCACATATGCCACGACCTCGGACTGCTGTTGTGGATTGTTGATAGGTGAAACTTCAGCCATAAAATTTCTGAAGAAGGTGTCCATCCCTTGGATTTTAGGTGAATCAGCTGAAGGTGTGTATGGTTCATTTGGATCATTCAAGTCTGTTACCATGAACTTAAGGTACCGCTCACGATTCACCTTGATCTTGTTGGGATTACCGTTCTCTGGAAGCCATAAGTGAGACCAGTCCGTCGCGAAGTAACCATGTAGCTGCTCTGACCAGTCCCGGCTCAAAAACATGCCATACACTTCTGGAATATCCACCACAATTATATCAATAACCTGATGAACCTTTGGGTTAGACGATAATCTAATCAATACATTTTTTAGTTCGCCTATAGCTTTAACATCTATTCGATCAAGTTGTATGATTTTCAAAGAAGATGGTTCTACCTCAGCATTAATATTTTGGCAGACTGACCAAGGCATCACGTTTGATGATGCTCCTGAGTCAACCATACAATTATGCACATTTCTGTTGAATATTTCGAAGGTTAAAAGAAAAGGAGGTACATTCTTGCGAGTACTTAGAGTTGTAGCTTGTGGTTTCTTACTTGCATTTTCTAAGACTACTTTATTTGAATTATTTACATTATTTACAGGTGTTGTAGGAAGGCTTCCTTTATCTTGAGAATCGAGATTATTTTTTGTGGAAGTCTTCTGCGGAAATTTTCTTTGCACAACCTTATTACCATTTGAATTACCATTCTTGCCATTATCTGAAATATTTTGCAACATCTTTTGTAACAAAAATGGAAACTTCAACAACTCATAAATAGAAATGTTAGCCTATAATTTTTTTAGATCTTCAACAACATCATAATATAATTTAGGACTGACATTACTCTGTTTAGTTTCTACTGATTTAGATGGCTTTGGAGGTAAAGTTGTAGTGTTTTCGGCAGGAGGTTTGTTTGATGTCTTACTCCTAGTGTTGTAAGGGTGAATAGTCTCGAAGTTAGCTTGAAAGATACTATTTGAGAAGTGTCCAAAGATGTTTGGAGAAGACTCTTCTTCTTGAGTTGTTTCCTGCTCGACTTCCTCCTGAGGGATTTCAGGAGGCATCAAGTCATCCTGGGCTCCTAGAATTGTCTGGAGAGCGCATTGCAAACTTTCTAGGTTCAAGCCTTCGAGGTTTGGATTGGGCCAGTTGGGAAAAGGCTTTCAGAAAGGAGGTTTGTAGGGTCCTTTACTCGAAGAGGCTTCTTCTGTCGATCTTTTTAAATCTATAACTTGATTAGACAATTTTTGTACAACTTTGGTTAAATTTTCCAAATCAGAGTTTTCAGGTTGTGTCTTGTTTTGTGTAGGTCTGGGGAGAATTTCAATCTTCTTTTTGGAAGAAGAAATAGTCTCAGTTTCGTTGCTAGAAGAGTCCTTAAGACTAAGTATGTCTTTTTCAATCTGAGTAGCCTCTTCAAAGGCTTCTAACAACGTGGCCTTTTTAGATCTTTTAACCCAAATAGCTATACTTTGATGTATAGCTTTAGTGTAGTAAGCTATCACAAGATTCTCTGCAGGCATAGAGTCTATAGGGATTCGATTTTTAAGCGTTAGAAATCTTTGAATTTTTCTTTCGGCTTCATTTTTAAGCTCGAAAGGTCCATGACCAAGACTTCCGGAGGTTTTCCATCTCCAAATTTTTCCAAAAAGCATGACTCAAACTTTTCGCAAGATACTATGGTATGAGGCTGTTGGAAAAAATACCAAGTGGACGCATTACCCTCAAAGGTGTAAGGGAACAACCTACAGACAACGTCTTCATGTTCAACGTTACGGAGTCTGATGGCTAACATAATTTTTTTAATATGATCTTCAACTATCTATTTTGAATCGGGATCAAACTTAGGAAGCCACTTCTCGGGATGCTTGGGTAAAGGGTGTTGGGCTCCAGGTATAGCTGCAGCATCTTGGTCCAACCAGGGTCTAGCAGGGTTGTTCTGATTTTCCATTGGGGTATTGGGTGTGGAAGGCTGAGAAGGTGGATTTCCTTCATTTGAAGAGGAATCTCCCCCTGAAGAGGAAGGAGATGAGGGAGGTGGTGAAGGAGGTATCCCAGATCCTCCTGCAGCAGGATTTGTGTTTGGATCTGAAGGATTCACAGTGAGGCCAGTGTCACCCAACTGTTCTTTGACATCAGATAAGTCTAAAGGTTGACCCCACGGACGGTTTGGTTGCCTAAGACTAGCTAAGGCACTATGTGTTTTAATAAGAGATTGATGAACGATCTCTTGTAAATCACCACCTGTAGGATTAGGGGTTATTGGCTCAACTATGATCTGTGGATCTTCGGTTGAAGTAGTTGTTGTTTGAGGGGGGATATTATCTTGTGAACGGCTTCTAGTCACTATATGTGTGTGATTAGGTGGGGGAGGAGTCTTGCGACCACCTCGTGCCATTAATTAAGTTCAGGCCCTCCTTCTAGTGCCATTTGTTGATGGGCAAAATTGTCCATCCATCAATTGAGAGAGTGGAACCGGTCCGGGGTTGCCTAAATAACCCAAGACGTTTGGAATGAACCACCCTGACGAGTTTAACGGCTCCGTTGGCCGCTGTAAGGTCTTTTAAGAAAACCAAAGAGAAACTAATCTAAACTAACTAAACTAACTAAAACAAATAAAACAAACTAAATAAACTAAAACTAACTAACTAAAACTAACTAAAAGAAACTAAGCTAACTAACAATAAACAAATTAACTAAAAACAAACAAACTAACTATTACACTAATCTAATTAAAACATACTACTAAATAAACTAAAWCTAATTACAACTATTCTAACTATTATATACAAYCTTACTAATTACTATTATAATAACTCAAATCAACTATCTAATTACCAGCTGCAACATTACTTATTCACAAATGTACACTATAAACAGTCTACAGATTTAATTAAAACCTGCAAAACTCATGTGTTCTCTGCCCTAAGACAGCAAGATGTGTTTTTTTTTATTTTTTTATTTTATGAAAAAGAAATAAAACTACTGAAATTAAACGATCTAATATAATTACTAAAATTAAACAATCTAATATAAATCTAATTAAAATTATATCTAAATTAAACTACTTAATGAAAACAACAAGGAAAAGACTAACTGACCTGGAAGCGCTCCTAATTTGTCCTGTGTGTGATGACTCTAAGCTGGTCGACGGAATCAAACTCGCACTGGTTAATCCCAAAGCTTCTTGTAAATGATTAGCTGCACTGCTCTTCCAGTGTTTACAGGACAAACAAGACATAAAAAATCATAACAATCTTATGATTAATAAATCCCTGCAATAAGGGAAACCTGTTATGCAAGAAACTTATATTTAATAATTCAATCAATGAAGAAGATAAACCTGTCATTCACAAACTGAATTAACAATTGTTATGTCTTTCATATAATTGGAAGAAACCAGATATGGATTACAGTGATTAAAATTATATCATTTGCACATGATCTAGATAGCTAAAGTAGTCATAAACCATATATAAATTGATATACACAACATGAAACAAAATATTGATATATTGAGAAGCTAAAGCTGTGACAAAACACCAATTTCTTCTTCAGTCTGTATTATAACTCCATATCCTTTTTCTCCCACGAATGAGGATGGACATTATTACAAAAATCATAAGTATATATAATTCTCTCCACAGGGTAAAACCTCCTTGTGGATAATATCAAAATGTTTTACATAATCTGGGAAATATCCCAAAATCAACTAAACTAGGAAATCAAAATGCAAGTGAAATATTCCAAATATCTCCTAACTTCTCATCAAAGCCACTGCCATTTCGAATTGATCTGCAACAGACCAAAAATAACCAATTAGAAAGACATTTTTATTAATAAAACAACAAAAAAAATTGATCCTACAAACTTAACTGCAGAATCATCTGATTCTGTAGCTAGTCTAGAATAGCATACAGGACCAGATAGCAATCAAATGAAATCTTTTCAAAAGAATCAAATCCAATTTAATTTTCTTTTAATAAATATCCAAAACGAATCACTATAATTCCAATGAGTTTATCATTCAAATTAACAAAATCGAAAAGGATTCAAACGAAACAGGATAAGAACGCTCTGTTTTTTTAATCGCCATAAAATATGGTCAAACCATAACAGGACTGTTTCATATCAAATTAAATAAATGGTGAATCATATCATATAATATACGATTTAATTCAACCCAATCATAATCGATACAATCATAATTGAACACAATCAAAATTGATTTGTTACGGCTGTAACAATGTGTATGCTATTTCAGTCAAACACCAATATGGAAAAACTGTTACAATTATTGCCAAATAAACATTCATCAAACTTCGCCATAGATTTCAATCGTTGAGCATTTAGATAGTCAACAGACAGCATCACATAATGATCGTAACCATCAACAGCAGTGATAACCATAAACTGGGCAACAATCAAATATAGAAACAAATCGTAATCTTGGGCATAATCACTTTCGTTCCCAAATCAAATTTAAATAATATCTTTGTTGCAATATGAATCGAACTGACAACATGGTCAAACAATGCGAATCGATTAGTTGGGTATAACAGTTATGACTCATATCTGTTCGCAATTTGGTTATGCCTTAATAGAATGGTATTCGAATTGATCATGGAATATAACAGTTAACCATTATTGCCAACCATATCGTATAGATTATAACCAATTTCGATTCGAAACATTGACTGTGTTTGAAATTGAAATACCAGAAATGGCCTGTGTTTAGTAAAGATATTAACAACTTCAATAAGCAACAGAGTATCCAATTTAAGCCAAATTAAAACAATCAAATCCATAACACGATCAATCGAATCAAAGCTAAATCCAATCAAAGCTAATCTGGGAAACGAAATTCGATTAACCAAAACAAAATTATGCATATAGTACATTCTTATGTGTCAAAGCAAATCCACACTGTAAACAAAGCTTATGAGTTTATCATATAAACAAGTGATAGTCATACCAGTGAGACTGCTCGAGCTATGCCAATTTTGAATTAACGACCGCTGTAGCCGACTCCACATTCTTAAACAAAATCGAACCTGTTGTTCGTTGTTTCTTATCAGTGGCTGTCGATTTAGCCTTCTGACTGGTGAGCCTTGCAACTTGATCTTTCAGAGCATGAATTCTGGACTACAGCATTGGCACATCGAGGTAATCCCTTTCTAACCACGAGCCACACTGATCACATGGTGGAGCAGCTAGTTGAGGTAGAACAGAGGAGGGTTTTGATGAGTCACCGGGGGTTTCACAAGGCATTTTGATGCCTAGATAATTAGGATCATTTTGCAAGCAAGGTGGTAGGTTTTTGACAAAATCGTATGAGGGTTTGTCACACGGACCTTCAAAATAGGGATACTCACTTGCCAGGTAAGGTTCAACCTCCGAGTCAGAATCTTCACTCACCATGATAGGGTCAGGGTTGACAGGAAGTTTTTGTTTGTTTCTCGCCATGCAAGAGATTAATTAGGTGTTCTTCTTACCTTTAGAATTCGCATTAGGTTTGGTTTTAGGATTTTCAGCCACGGGTTTAACAGTTTCGACATCTTTGGTCACAGAATTGGGTAGGTCAATAGGTGAGTCGGGTAGGGGTTTAGGTAACAGAGCACTGTAAGGCACAGGGGGTACTAACTTGCTCTCGCTCACCACAGGTTTTTCAACCTATGGTGGGCTTGAGTCCTCAAAATTATTGCGATAAAGAAAGTCAGTCCAACAGTCTCGCCGTAACCCAAATGACAAACAACAAGCGTTTTAATTAACCCAAAGTGAAAAAGGTTGTTATCGGCTTGGTTCCGTTTGTATCTTTTAGACATTTTAAACAGACTCCTATGCAAGTAATAAGGCATATTAATCTCATATCCCATGAAAACCATAAGTAGCCGAAGGTGGTACAAGAAAACGAAACCATACCAGCCCTCACAGGTGATGAACTGCTTGGTTATCATCAGCAAGTCATGTCAGCGTTGCTTGAGCATATTCGCAGGTAAACCTTTGTCACAGGAGGTCACCCTTCATGATTGGAAGAGCAATGTCCACTGGACATCTTCGGCTTTACAATTTTTTGACCACTTCTGTCCAGTAGTAGGGAGACCGGTAGCTAAACTGAGAAATTTCTCGTCAATTTCTAATTGCACATCCCAACCTTGGCTCGGCAGCCATCAAAGGTTAATGCGAATTGCCGAGCCACACCAGGGTTAAAACCATCAAACTTTCGTATGAGCGAGAGCCATCCAAACTCCTCAAGGTCACTATAAGCACCGTCGAACATCAACAATGCCTGGCTACCATTGGGTTCAGCCCTTACGACTGGAGCCATGGTGCGGGTGCATGGTAGGGTTCGGATAAACACACGGGAGAAAAATCGTTTGGGCTAACAGCTGAGAACGATGAAAGGGGAGGCAAGTTAATGTGCACGTGCGAGGGTGGTGGGATTATCACCGCCATGCAGCATAGTAATGGCATAGTACAACACTGTTCAATCAATCATAACAATCGTTTAAACCATATTAATCGACCAACCCAAAAATCAAGTGGTGGATGGTATACCAATATGCCAATGTATTGTTCAATACAAAATCAAACCCAAAGTTTAATATGAGCCATCAAATAATCCAAACCAATTGTCGTTAAATTAAAACCCAAATGTTTAACCAATCGCGCCATTGTATAACTTCAAACTATTTCTATTCAATATGAAATCAAACTCATATGTTACCCATGCGCTTGTTTCATAATGTGTAATCAAAGTTTTTTAAAACATTGTGACAAGAGATAAAATCGATAACCCAAGAGCTTATAATAATAAGGATCACATCATACAAAAACCAAAATCAACCATGACCCCTATATAATCAAGTATAACCCTTAAATTTGCATGCTCAATGCCTTATCAATCAAACAAAAGTCAAGTTGTGCAATCAAAGCAAGAATAGGCAAATGGTCATAGTTCGAAAAATCATTCCAGCCACTTAATAACAAACCAAAGGTAAGTGCCTTTCATAACATCAATGAGAAGATCATGACAGTTCAAAAAACGATAGAGGAGTTTTCACGCTTTCAGTCGTGAAAACTAAATCGAACAATTTGCAAGTGTCGCATGAAATGAAAATGTCGTCTATTTGCAAAAAAGTGATGGAAATTTGAAGTTCAGAAGACATAGGTGTAGGTAGCTTTTAGGGCAATTGAAAAAATTGAATTGGCTGCCAACACACCCTCATACGAAACATTTTATGTTACCCTCATCGGTGCACAAGCCATGTTAAAAAGCTTAGTCTTTGGAACATGTGGTGAGGTATGGAACATTTGTAGAAGCTAGTTGAACCATAGCATAGTAGATGTTTTCCATATGGTTTTTTAACCATATAATAATAACCATTGTACCATTGGATCAATGTATATTTTTGAAGATGAATAACCCTTAGGATCAGTGTGGGAGGGAGAGAGTGGTAGAAAAAGAGGGGAGGTAGAGAGTGAATGTGTTAGAGTGTGGTAGGGAAAGAGAGGAAAACATAGATGGGGGATAGAAAATTTGTGTGAGAGAGTGTGGGAGGGAGAGAGACAAAGACAAAGTGGGGAGGTAGAGAGTGAGTTTGTTAGAGTGTGGGAGGGAGAGAGAGGTATACAAAGAGGGTAGTTATATAGTGATGGTGTTAGAATGTGGGAGAGGGAAATAGAAATAAAAAGATGAGGGGTAGAGAAAAAGTGTGAT